>JAOXJM010000001.1:208697359-208723569 GCA_026413425.1 Tringa solitaria | reverse complement strand
AGCAAATGGCAGTAAAGTCTGCTATATCTCCTCAAGCAAAAGTTATGAGAACTCACCACCTCTAATTTTGAGGCCGAAGAACTCTGAATTTCCAAAAAATGCATAATTCACCCAGGGATTTAAAACACTTCTGGCTCTCTGTCCCACCAGGAGCCGGAAACTCCTCCTTCCTGCTCTTGAATGTTTTCCACGAAGGGAAGTGAACTGGACCAAACCTCCCAACTGATGAATGACTGAGGCCAGCCCATCAGCAGGACTGGAGGACACAGACCAAGTGTCAAAGCAGAAGAAAATGCATCTAGAAAGCTAAATTAGCAAAATGCCCTTAAAAATCAAGGCATCGATCAGTCAGACTCAGACTCAAACCCCCTGAGATGAAGTTGGCTACAACCTCCAGGTCCATTATATCCAAAGAGGGTTTCAGTCAAGCCTGCTCCACATCGCAATCGCCAAAAACTACCATCGTGAATTGACTTCAACACTCTAAAAAACTTTGCCTGGTGTATGACAACCTAGTACTTATTGCCAACTAGCTTTGTAACCCTAACAATAACTGGGCATGTTTTAACATAGGTGGAAAAAAAAGTTTAGGCCACCCCAATAGAAAAAATATGAGACTCAATTTCTACTATCACATATCAGTTGTCTCATGGGAAACCAGCCTTTCATCAAAATTTGGATGGTTGCTACAGACGATGGTAAAAGAAGGAACTAAAACTACCTGGTGATCAATGCCAGGTTTGTAAAACCGCTGCTCCACTTTTTTTAAAATTTGGAAGGCAAATCACAAGCAAAGCAGGAAGAACCATAATGAGATTATTGGTAAATCATGTAAAGTTCATGCAAAAGAGCTGGATTCCAGCTTTTGTTGTTCTTATCCAATATCTGGCAAGACAGCTGAAATACAGAGGATTTTTCTGTAAATAAGCACATTGCAATCTTCTTTCCCATGGGTCGGAAATCAAGAGGTCCTAAAAATCTCCTCCTATTGGGAGTACCATGGCAATCCCTCCCTCCAAAAGAGGATTAAAGCTTTTCATTTACCTCCCAAAGTCATAAAGAATGAACAATTTGTTATCCATCCATCACCTTTAGAACATACAGACCAACTAAAATTCCAATATGCTTAAAACATATAAGCCAAAAATTTGGGAAAAGCAATGGACAAATGTCTTGACTTTCTAACAGTGAATCACACTAAGTTATCAAATACTTTTCAAACTCCATCAGAATAAATGATTCTAGGCACTACTTCTCATGCCTAAAATGGTATTTGTGACTTTACATTTGATTGATGAGGATAAATTATAACTATCTGTGAAGTATTTACAGACTAAAGCTGATGATCATCAGAGAAAAGCCCATGGAAAAAAAAAGGATAACGTGTATTTTAAAGAAGTTTTGAACACACAGCAGTGGTTGAGCAGCTGCTAATCCAGAGAACGTCTTCAATCCTTTTTGGGGAATGAGCAACGTTCCCAAGGAAAAGACATTATGTGATTGTACTCTTAAAGACCATTTTTATGCACTTGAACAGATTGAAGTTAAACAAGCACCTCATTAATGCAACAATTCATCCCCATAGGATTGATAACCTATGGATATTCTGTAAGTAAAATTTAAGTTTTATTATAATCTAGAAAAAAATGTGATGTTTGGTTTAGAGTGAAAACAATCTTTCTTTTTGTCCTGTTCTTAAAAATAACCTTCCCACACATATAAATGAACCATTTGACTGTAATGTAATATTTTGTCTCTGAAAGATACATAACCTTAAGTCTGAAGCATTGTGTTAGGACCAAAACCATGAATTCTGTAACAATTATTCCTGAACCTGTAGAAATCTAGAGGAAATAAAAACTACAATAAAACTTAAAAGAATACAAGCTACTTAAAATACAGAAAAACCGTGTTAAGCACAGGTCTCCTCCAGTGCCACCTTTTAAATAAGAACCTTTAGGTTTAACTACAAATGTGGTCATTAGAGTAACATTTAATCTTAAATGTCCTCACAATGTTCAGTGATAATCATATCAAAGATACAGTTTCCTCCAGTAAATGACAACAAATCCAAAGAGCAAAAAGCACCAACATTAAAAAAAAATAAATAAATCACCCAAAGCATGTTTAAGAAACAAGCATTTTGCATGTTGAAGTTAACAGACATTTTCAACATATTTAAATAGAAGAAAGGTTAGCCCAAAAAATGGGTTAACCTTAAATGTAGGTTTGTATGTTCCATTGCAATAGTCTGCTCTGTTCATAAAATGTATTATGAAAAGAGGAAATTTGCATGTCCCAATACACAACATATGACAGTCCCACAGAGCAAAGACAAAGCAAGAGATTTTTAAGCCTGCAGTTGAGTTTGCACTTTCTTAGGATAACACAAGAAGCACCACCAGTAAATCACCTGTTAAGATTTACCAAATCCAGAAACTGCAGCATGGTCCTAAGCCACTCCAAGTGATGGAGAGTTGTATTAGATACTGGGAAAGCAGTGAGAAGACAGAAGAAAATTCACTATAATTTAAACTGGAATTCTTGCTCCCCCTTTAGCAGCAGAAAAACCACTGAATCCCATCACCAAACCACTTTATTCACCCATTCTTTGTATGTTAAACATATTAAGGAAGCTGAAAAAACTATACAGATTTTAAGTTTCACAACAAACACTTTAATCAAGTACAAAATAACAAGGAAGAGGATTTTTGACCAGGAACAAAACGTACAGTTATTCCTGGCAAGGTTTAAAGGTAGCAAATACATTCAGTGGGTCCGTTACACAAACTGCACTGGATTGCATGGATGAGGATTTAAACATCCTGTGTGTTACCACAGCCAAATAATAGCTCATACCTCTGGAGGAAAAACTATATAAATCCCACCTACAGAAGAAGGATCTGTATAAGGAACGTAGCAATACTAAAAACAATTGTGGCAGGCAACCAACTAAGCTCAAAACATGCCGCGCTGCCCATCAAATGAGCAAATTAATCCTGATAAGTGAAGAAACATCAAATGGACTCGTAAATCAGGCTGTTGTAATGTCTCCTCTGGGCTCATACTTGAGAAAGCTTTCATAACAAGGCTGAAAAAATGGTGCTGAACCTGCTAAAACTCACGGGTTTCGTTGGCATTTAAAGGCATTGCATCACCAAAACATTAGAAAAATTATTGGCATGAATTATCAATAGTAAGATGCTTCCCAGATGTAGCTGCATTACAGGCTTTACATTAACACAAGCACCTATATGGGAGAGCTGTCAGACAGCAGACATCTTCACCCAGCAAAAAGAGGGAAGGATGAATTAACCTTTTACAAAAGCCTCCAGATAAAACAGCTCCAACTAGAGTTAAGGAGGTGTGTTTTTGTTGTTTCAAACATGGGTCTTTATCAAAGGAAGCAGCAGATGCTCATTTCTGTTAACTCTTGGTTTAGAGGTCCAGTAGCCGTTAAAAAAAAATAAGTTATCGAGCAGAAGTCTCCAGAAAAGGCTAACGGGAAAGCTTTGTCATCAAGCCAGGAGAGGTCTGGCATCAAACTAGCCATTAAATGATAACAGCTAGTACGAGCTGCAAGTAAATCCTATTCCAAAAAAACAATCCAGAGTTCTGACAACTGAAAAAGACCCTTCAGCCCTTCCTCCCGCCCTAGAGCCCCAGAAAAAGGAGGGTCTTTCTCAATTTCTTCCCATGCGCCATGCTCTCACTTCCACAACATGCTACAGCCGGGAGGCACAGCGGCGAGGGATCGTAAGGAGCCAGCCCCCATCCCGGCTTCCCAAAGGCGAGTGCAGCGGAAACGCGGAGCCGTGAACCGGGATCAAGGCTCAGAAGTGGCTGGAGTCTCTGTGGCTGCCACCCCCGGAGCCAGCCACGCAGAATGAATGGATCTCTCAGAGGTTTAGAGCAATTAGGTACATTTCGGAAAAGCGGCGCTTCCATCGCTTCGTCTGCGCTAATTGAGCACAATGCAAAACGCCGCTCTGAAATGCCAAACGGCAAATTTAACAACCTTATAAAGGAGCCAGGAATACACATTCCTTTTTTTTTTCTCTCCTTATTAAAGAAAAAAAAAAAAATAAAGACCAGCCTAACTTGTCGCTACACAAAACAGAGAGCTGGAAAGTGTCCAAAATTGCTCTGTAAGTGTTGTTTTATTAGCCTGAGACTGTTAATAAACATATTGTAAACTAACTTATACTTGCTTGGGTGGATATAAAGAAACAATTGTATCACTGTTCTTACAATGGTTACAATTTATTCTAGTTCTTCACCTTTTTTTATCCTAGTTACACTGTTTCCAACAGTAGTTTACCTTAGCAACTGACATTTATTTGGGCCATAAATTACTCCAACGCAGTATAGTGCTCTTTCATAAATTTTACAAACACAACACTTACAGAACATAGACTTGTATTAATTAAAGCCATGCCTACACAAATCTAACATTTCCTTTAACGGTTTTACTTACTGCTAATTCTGGAAAACACATAGAAAGACAAAGGCTTTCTCTTCCCTTTCACCAGGTGTGTTTTTAAAGTTTATATATACATATAAATGTGTATTTTTGTGTATTTTTTTTGGTTTGTGTCTTATTACCAGTGTGCCAGAGATGATAATACACAATTTTTTACAGGAAAAAAACTGTCTTGCTACAAATTAGATCCTTTAATTAGGAGAAGCTTGTTTAATTCTTAGCAATTTCCACGTTTGACTTTACCATTGCAAGACTTCCATTAGTTAATTTACTTCTTAGAAACAGCTTTAGCTACTTGTAACTCTCAATGTCAGAAGCCTTTAAAGAGTGAAACTTGACATCCATAATAAAACTTCAGGACAGTTGAAAAGGGGATTGTTTCTCAGAGGAACAAAAAAGGTTTGAGGTACCTATTGATAGACAAACAAGGTAAATACTAGGGTAACGTTGGTTTTATAACGCTTTTCATGCCCAAGTTTAGTTTTTAAAAGTGAAAAATAAAGCTATTGTTATACAATAGTGCAATGTGAATATTCAATGACTACAGTGAGTAACTGTTCAAAAAGAGCAATAGCAGTAAACGTCACAAGAATATAGGAAGATATATATTGAAATGCATGTAATGCATTGAAAATGCTATATAGTCATACTTACCTCTTATTTGCAAATATTTTAAAATCTGCTATGCTTTCTACAGAAAACAGATCGTACCAATTGACAGGAAGAACACCCTGAGGCGCTGCACACCCTGCCCTGGACTCGCCGGCCTCCCTCATACAAAGCCCTGGGCTCCCAGCACACGCAACTGAAGGTGAGCAGCAGAAATAACCCACCACCAACCCGTGTCCCAGATCTCCCTGAGCACCTACAGCCCCAAAACACAGAGGACGAAGCTCCAGGCTCGGTGTTTTAGTGTCCTGTGGCCACTCACTGGTGTTTCAGCCTGCTCTGGCCACTCACTGGCCACGGCAGCAGGGACGGGTCCACTCGCCCGCAGCCTCGCACACACACGCCTTCCCATCACAGACAGGAGGAAAACGCTGCTCATGGGCAGATATAAACCCTGGGGAGGCATTTAATCCATCATGACATCTTTGTGAAGAATTTAAGCTAACACAGCAGCACTTAGGCCACAGTAAAATCTTAAGAGATAGGACAGATAACGCACAAGAGCAGCGCGGTCACGACCAGTGTTTGTTTTCTCAGTGGTCTTTATTAAACCAAATCACCAGGATTAAAGCTACTACAACAAAAACTGGAGACAGACATGAGTGGGTTGACAACTTTTCTGTTTGCTTAAGCCAGCCTTACTGAGGAGGCTCGAGTTAAATATGACCAGAAATAAATTTGTCATAATACAATCTCAATTCTCAAGTATCTGGAACCAATTAACTTTGGGAAAGTTTCAAAAGGGCCACCCAGTAATAAACACAAAATAATTTGTGTCTGCTGTCTTGTTTGTGATAATTTTTTTTATTGCTACCTCAGTTTCAGATGTCAGAGTAATGACTTCCACATTCCGATTAAAATGTGAATTGAATCCATATGGAGAAGATGCTCAAACCCATCAAAATCAAAAGAACTCCCTTATTTCTAACTTCTTATATACTGAAGTTTATAAAGCCTAACACTTTGACCATTCTCAATTTAAATTAGGGAATTTTTTGAAACCATTACCAAAATAATTAGATATGTAATGGGAAGACATATCTATTACTTCAGGGGAATGTTAATGCAATCTATTTCAATAAAAGGTCTCCAGCAAAACTACATTTAACCCTTTGAATGATATAACAGTCATAATTGCCCAAATGATTTCATTTCCTGTTATAACTATTTAGGAAATACTCTTTATTATGATTAAATGATGTTCTACACTTTCAGATATTTACATCAGAGATTCCATATACAGCGTATTTATCTTCCTACTTAATAGTATGCTAAAGAAGTTGCTGAGACTCAAAAGCACTTTAAAAAGCAGCTCTGTCCTCCCTTCTGCAGTCATGAAGCCACTGTCCTTTCTCTCCCTCCAGCCTGAAAAAAGAAATAGGTCTCCAGAAGATTTGTTTCCAACTAGATAACATTGAATAAACACAAAGCGTTACAGGCAGAACTGCTAGTGACATTTATGGTTCTTTAAAACCTTCCAGCACTTCTTCATATGTCTTTTTAAAAAAATATTATTTCTGCCTATTTTTTTTCTATGACAATTAATCAGGCCAAGTGTTTTTAAACCAGTGAGGAGGGAAGAGGAATAGACCTGCTTTCTCTAACAAGGTAAAGCAAAACTACACTATCAGTGTTACAAAGCTCTTAGTAATCATGTTGCTAAAAAGCTCCCTCATCTCCATCCACTGGAAGAGAGACTTCCATGTTTGTCAGAGACAAATAACCTCAGCTGAAGAGAACACTTTGCACTAACGAAGGATTTAGCAAGGTAAGCTGCATCCCTCCCAGGCACACACCACCTCTGCTAACAGCACTGTGTGACCAAAGATGCCACCAAACACGCTCTGAAGTACCAAATGCCATGTGGCCTCCCCCACATTTTCTCCTACTGTTTGCCGCAAGATGCCTGGTTGTTTTACATAAGGTAAAAAGAATTAAGCATTGAGAAAATCCTGCTTACATATGTTCGATTAATTATTAGATGGATGGCTAGGATAATGAAGAACAAACACACAGGTAGCACACACCAAGACGCGTTGGGAAGCGGAGCGATGTGCTTCAGTGGGTTCTCCATCGTGATGCGTGGGGCCCAGTGGGTCAATCAGCAAACTGCTGGGATCACTTCTCAGCCTAACACACACCACAAAATGCCTTCCTGATGCTGGAGCTCAACTGGCCCATGGTGCAAGACTCACCTCCCCAGATGCAGACGTATAAAGTCTTTGAACTCACCCTCCAAAAGCAGAAGGAGAAATACCTGTATTAAACCGAGAGCACAAAAACAGCCAAACCAGAAGAGCTCCGTGGCCCATCTAGCTCAACTCTTTGTCTCTAACAACCATCGGTGAGAAACGCCTGAAAAATACCTCCCCTGCTACACGCTACAGGGCAGAGCTGCCAGAACAAGATATAGATTGCCCTAATGAATTATTCCCCCCCCCCCTCTGTGATTTCTCCTCTCGCTGCCCACACGAAAGCTTTCGGCATCCACAGCTTCCCGCCTCAATGAGCTCCTCAGTGTGGCTTTGTATCTGTGTGCATCAGTCTGTTGGGAAGAGCTGACAATTTTCTTTGGCATCCCTTCACTCTTGTATTACAAGGATATAGTTTATCACTGTTCCCCTTCTCCAGACAAACACAATTTCACATACCTGTCTCCTATTCCTCCTCAGTCATCTCCCCTTGGGCTAAGTGTACTCGGTTTAGCTCCTCCACTTACACGTGTTCTTCAACACCTTTGCATCTTTATTTTTCCACGAGGTACTTTCTCTACTTCTATTACGCTTTAAAGAGCACCAGAACTGCAGACAGTAGTAAAACTGTCAGCACACCCATGATTTATATAGTGGCATGATAATGATTTGACTTTTTTATCCTCTATTCCTTTCCCAATCATCTTTAATATTAAATTGAGGGGGTCGGGGGAAGCAGGGAGTGTTTAACAGCTACAACGTGTTGAAGTGACATTTTACTCATAATTCCAACTTCCTGGCCCTCCAAACAACAATTCAGAGTCCAACACTGTATATAAAAAATGATTTTTCTCCCCACATCCATTTCATAACTGCCACTTGGCCAACAGTGTCTTCTGCAAGTCTCCAGAACCAGCTCTCATTTTCACAATCCTAGACAAATTATAAACAGTAAAACTCTGTCTTCTCAGTTTCCTCTTTTCCAGAACATTTATGACAATGACAATCAGTGTTCTTCCCCATTAGCTAATATTTTGCCATAATTTGTGATCCTCATTTTTAAAGCGCCAACCTGAAAGTGTGTGGCTTATTTTAAATAACTAAAAATGAAGACAGTGAATGTGGTTCCATGAAAGCTAGCAATATGAAGAAAGAAAAAAACATATTAGATTTTGTGCTTTGAAGTTTAGCATAAAGATGTGTAAACAATTTCTCTGTATTTGCTTTTTACCTGCAGAACAGGAATATTTTATCAATTCTTCAATCAAGCAATGTTGGTATTCTCTTTGTGAACAACTGCTCCTCTCTTGTCTGACCAAACTTTTTCCAGTTTTCTTCTGAAGACACATCTTATAAGTCTTTACACTTTTCAGATTACTATATACAAGGAAAATCTATCCATATTTATAATGCCTAAATGCTGTTTTGCAAATAAAGTCCTCAAGTTTTTGCAAAAAACAAACAAAAAAAAACAAAAACAAAAAAAACCCACCACCAAGAGATAAGCACAGAAAGTGCAATATGCTTCACCCTTTTTTACTTATTCTCAACTCCTGTTTTCTTCCTCGGCCATCACATAATACATCAGAAAATTCATAAGCTTCCTTTTCTGCTTGTTTTTGCTTCTCTGTCACCTCCTTCATTGCTTACCAACCCAATGACAACAGGGGGGAACTACCAGCCGTGCTCGGTGACAGTTTGTAGAGAATGGTGGTGCAACCTTCATCACTTGTAGCCTCACCCCATCCAGCCAGGACCCCAGCCTCAGACTACGTTTGCACCAAGCTCCATCTTCTGGGTAGTCACGAGTGGTTTTACCCAATAAAGCTGCTGTTTAAGACTTGAATGTGGACCTCAAGGACCATCAGATGTGCTTACCCAAACGTTCAATACAATCTCAATTGCCAGTCTAAAAATATTTCAGGAGATAGAACAAAACGGCATAAAGGCTGTCAGAGTTCTTGTGTTTTAATGAGAAAAAATTATTCTCATTATTCATTTAATCCATCTAGTAGTTATTGTGGTGATTAAAAAAAAAATTCCAACAGCCCCCTATGGGTTTTTTGTCCTCAAAACTAATTATCAGCACTACTGCCAAACCTGTGAAGTATTTTTCTGTGAATCATCTGTTCAAGCTACCTGTAGACTCTTGCTTCATTTGTTCCCACACATTTTCCTTAAAAAGCAAGGAACATACACAAATACTGTCCTTGTTCATCATCTTTCTTCCAACCTAGGCAATTCTATGGTTCTATAATGTTAATCCATTAAAATTTAACATAAATACAATTTGCAAACTTGTTTTCATTAACAAAAAACGATCCATAATCTGGGAAAGTGCCCATTTTAAAAAGATGTCTCTTGTTTTTTCTAATCAACAGGCAAATATCAGTGAAGTAACAGATTAATGAATTCTCTGCATTTAAATTTACAAGTCAAAATTCAAAGCAATGTTTTGAGCATTGCTGGAACAGTACGCAACCGAGTACAAAACAATACTAACCACAGATCAATGTAGAATTATTAATTTTGCAAATATTTATTGCAGTGGGTTGAGGCCAGTCAAGCAGACTCGGCAGGCTGAAGGGAGTGAAAGCAGCTGTGCCTATACTACAGCCCAAAAAAGACACGTGGTCCTATGGCTGAATCCAGATATGCCCATAGTATGGGACTCTCATGTACAGACTGTTGATCATTTTGCACACAAGATGACCCGCAAACCGAAATAATTATGTTAAAAATGCAAAAATGAACATAAACTACAGCTTTTGTCTTTCAGGGTATTGCAAAACACTCGACTGACTCATCTTCTTCATTTTAGTGCCTAACAGCCCCTTTGATCTAATGATTTCACTAGATCTCATGTAACTCATCATCTACTTTTGCTAAAGGTCATGATTCTCACCAACAGTGCTACGCTGGCCTTTCTTCTTCACCCAGTGGCAAAATTCCTGTAGCTACAGTCTCCTAATCCTGCTGATAACACCCTTCTGCCTTCAGTTCAAGGCTATTTTGGAAAACTTTCCCTGCAGAGGCTGAAGGCTTTTTCACTCCCCAGATCTGTGTCTGAGGCTTCCTTCCAACCCTCCCTTACGCACGAGGGGATACTGGTTAACACAAATCAGTTTGACTCTCTCTTAAGTTGCTGCTCAAACTACAGATTGCGGGAGCTCCATTCAGTGAAGTTCCAAAAATAATCTTACTAGTTTGACACACATTCTTTCAGGCTCCACATGCACAATATACAACCTACATCACACACATAGAATTCAGAATAAAATTTACAGATTTTTACCCATTAGTAATACTTTTTAACGTATCAGTAAGAGGTCTTACTCCAAAATTTAACAAAATAGAAATATCTTCAACCTCTAGTATATTCAGATTCATAAATGGAGTATAAGCAGGCAGTAATGCAGTTCAGTAAAAATCTTGCATAGACCTTCTTTTGGGGAGGGGGGGAGGCGTCTGAGAGCTTTGTTATTTATGACCACAGCGGAGTTCTCCAGCAAGGTTATTTACATCCCTGAATTCCCATTACCTCTTGCTTTGCCTAAGGCCACTGACTTCCTATGATTTGCAAGCATTAGCAAACAATGCCCATATTCAAGTTCAGTGTATCCATTTCCACACAAAAAGGTTGATATTGTGAGCCGGAGTCATGGCTCAGGACTCAAGGGGCCAGTTTGTGCAGCTTAACGTGCTCAGGAACCTGGTTCAGTTCCCAGCAGTCTTAATTAGGCTAAGAATAAGAGACATGGTGAACATCAAGATTTAAATGTAAAGCCAAAGTGTTATTCAAGAAGTGATTTCTTGGGCAGCAGAGAATTTCAGTGTGTTAAAAGAACTGTTGTCACCAAAGATAACTGCATATTTTAACATGGGAGAATGAGCATAATTTGTAGAGCTTCTGCTGGCTAAAAAAACATCCCTGAAGATGGAAAGAGAGAAAAATAGAGACAAAGACAATATGTGAGTGCGTCTGCATGTTTTCCTGTGTCAGGAAGCAGGGAAGGGGTTTTGCTCTTCTTAAACAACAACAATAACAAATTAATTCCTATACAAACATCTAAAATATTTAAAATAATCAAATATTCAAAGCAAATACAATTATTTATGAAGAATTTATAAGCAGCTAGCGGGGCACGAGCTTACACATATAAGGATTGTGTATTTCCACGTTTGCAACGTGACTGATATTTACAGACCTTTTAATCAACATAACTGATCTGCAAAACACCACATAAAATTATGTAAATGAAACGCCACAAACAGAATTTTGCCTCAGGAATTGTACCAGCAAACTTGAATGAGACTAAAGTCACCAGTTACTTTACCCAAGGTTACTGACAAAATTGCTTTTATATAAATGAAAGCATAAGTTTTCAAGATTAAGAGATCTGCAATTGAAAAAGAGTATAACCATTAACATTTTAAAATATTCAAAGGTGATAATTTTTTAAGTTTGATTTTGGAGGAGGGTTAAACAAATTTAGAACATTTTAAAAGAAGTTATTTAAAATTCATGGTAAGTCAATCTAACAGAACTTCCTGAAACTGATGCTCGTACTTTTTGTAACCCCAGCTATGGTGGATACCTTTAACAAAACTCAGAAACATCAACTATCTGCCAATTCACTGACAAAGCATGTTCTGTCAACATAAATCAGGTACTGAAGTCAAAAAATGTCTGGTTTTAAATAGATGGCATTCAGCCCCTCTTCCATATTCCCACTCCAGATCATTTTTCTCCCGAGAAATATTGAAAGTGGAATTTCCATTTCCAGACTTAATTAAACAAAGTCTGCTAAAATCTCCTGCACTCCCCAAGACGTGAAGAGAGCAGCAGTGATTGAAGCTCTCTGGTGCTCCTGAGCAGATGGAGAAAGATCAGTGCACCATAAAGAAACTCCTCAAAGAATCACACCACTCACGTTACAAAAACATTAAAGATTTGCATGGAAATAACCATTTAAGACCGACCTCAAATGATGCAGCTCCTCTGAAATAACCCGATTTAACAGAATATTACAGTTAAGATACAATAACTGATGCACTATTGAAATTTCAATACAGACTAATGGTCTGATGTGCTGATCATTGCTCTACAGTGTGGAAAGGCTAGAAAAGATCCGAATGTCACACTCATCTTTGGATTTTCCTGTAAAAACGCTATTAAAGTCAGTTTGTCTCCTAAAGACAGAATAGTCTTAAGACATAAATTGCAAAGTTTCACATGTGGACATGGCTCAAACAAACATAAAAAACAGCCTTAGGAAAACCAGTCAGCCTTAAATGTAACTAAAATAAATCTTATTCTGTCTTCAACTTTTCCCACATTAACTCGATGTAGTTTGATACTTCAGAATGACTTCCTGCTGCTTTACCAGAAACGATCATAATTCCACATTTTCTAACACTATTTTTCCTCATAAGAGCTCAGCTTCAAGTAAGGATTTTTTTTTCCTTTCACTTTTCCAACACCAATACTGTTTTCGAGCTGCCCTGTCTTCCATCCAGACTGACATTTACAAGCTGTGCTAGAAGTTGTCCTCCTCCGCTTTTCTAACCTTATTAGAGGCATAAGGAGCATATCACAGAGACAAGATTTCAAATGAACCACCTCCCCCTGAATGCCAAACCAGTGACCGTTTAGACAATTAAAAAACTCACTCTCAGCACTGTTGAAAAAACCTATGTCTCCTGTAACAGCATCATGTAAAGAACTTTAACAGCCACGTGTCAACATCTGCCAGGTTACGCAAGGTTATGGCTACACACCCGCACACCCATTATATCTGACTGTAAGCATAAGTATTTACTCATTTACAACAATACCTTTGAAATAACTTTTACACATAGCCATGAGACACTTTTTAATGCAGAAAATACCTCTTCAAAACATATGAGTGAAAATAGAGAAACAATGATTTTTTCAGATTGTATGTGCAAAGGCAGAGCTTTTCTTTTCCAGCACAGAAAGCGTGAAAAAGGAGACGTTGTTTCCCAAAACCCCTTCACATTTATATGGAAAAATAAGTTTATAATTTTTAGACCAAAATTTTTTCCTCCAAAACTTTCTGTGGAACTGGTATTTAAGCACTGCAAGCACATGATAGACTTTTATTTTGACAGCTTCTTTTAAAAGGAGAAAATGATTTCTGGGCTGAAACTGCTGCTCTGTTTAATTATCATTATCCTATAAATGACGTCAGGAACAATATCAGACTCGAACTGGCACTAATATACTAGGAGCGGATAGGGGTAATTAAAAGCATAAAAGATTGAATTTCAACTGAAACATGTGGAGCACAGAAAATAATAATTAGATGAAATATATGATTAATCAGAAACAATGCATGCTCACTCCACCAGCCAGTTCTACGTACGGTAAGATTAACATCATGTAAAAAAGAAAATATAATTTCATATCACAAACCAGTAGACTTTGTAAACTGTATTCCTCTTAGAAATACTTTCATTCTGTATATTTTGAACACAGAGTTGAAGATTTCTTCTTCTATAAAATGAAATCCGCACTCCAAGACTAGCTGTCATATTATTTTATCAGTCCAAGAAACCACAAAGAAACAGCTTGACGACAACCACCATTAACATAATAACTGGAAGTTTTTAAGTAGGACTGCCAAAAACTCAAAAAGTAAAGACTGCAAGATTCTATACGTTAAAATTTCCTGGGTTTATTAAAAGGCAGTAGAGAGACTGCGTTAATAGTCACTGCCTCAAATACTGCCTTGTTGTGCAGCACCCCTTCGGGCAGCCTGACACCCGCTCCCATTTTCAAGCTTCGGGGGAGGACTTCATGGCAAGGGAAAGGGTGAGGAGCCTGCAGCAGCGTTTTACATGTATTGCTGAACATCCAGGGCATTGCCCTCCTGCCGGCAGCAGCAGGACCCTCAACTTCTTCAGCCCTCGGATTACACTTCTCCCAGAGGAGACCCATCTCCCTTTCTTCCCAAATCTCACAAACTCGGAAGCTCAAGAGGGCAGCAGAAACTGCCAGGTGACAGGGACTGCTGCTGGAGAGGAGAATACCTGTGTTTCTCGAAGGTTTGAGGAGGAAAATGTGCCTGCCTGAAAATGTAAAGAGCCAAGAGAAGGGAAGAGGACTGCTGACATTGTGAAGTCAGAAGAGCAGGAGACCCCCAGAAGACCTCTGAAACCCTTCCCTTCCACCAAGAAAACCTCTCTACTTTCTTGAAACACTACTGGGATTTCAAATGCTGGGAAGTCTTGAATTCACTCTTGACCCATTGTTTTCATCTACAAAATCACTGCCCGCAGGAATTCTTGCAATCAGAAACGCTATATGCACTAGAGATGGGTGTCTGAGAGTGCTTCAGACCCTGAAGCGTTACTCAATTACTACCTAGCAGAGAGTTAACCATAAAAGTCAGCCAGCTTTCCTTAGCACTTAGTATATTTCTGATATGAAATTCCACATAAGCTACAAGCTTTACCCAAGAGGTAAGTTTCAAAATCGATTTGCAATATTGACATTTTTATTAATTCTAGAAAGTCAAACAAGTAATTATTCAGTGTAAAAGATCATGTTAAAGGAGCATAAAAATAAGTATTACATTAGGCTTCTAATGAGATACACTGGAAAGTTCAAAAATGCAAAGCCACTTCGCATAGAAAGCAAGAGACAAAGTATTAAATGTTTTCTCTGACTCTTGCCAAACATCCTGCTCTGCAGTGATGGATGAGGTTTCCTGAGGCTAAGATGCCAAAGCCAATTAGCCATGTCAATCCACAAGAACACCAGCTGCCAGGATCTAACTTTATTACTGTATGACTTAAAAGTGAAGACATCAGCAATGTTTAAGTTCACATGGCTCCTAATTTTAAAACCTGCCTTTTAAAGACTTGGGGTGGGGGTAGTGACAATGACCTTAAGTTTCAACCTTTTAAAATCATCACAGAGTGCCATGAATTATCCATAATTTGATTATGTAAAGTATTCTGTTAATCAAATTAGCCTACATTATGTTCTATTCAAAAGAAAGTAAGACTTCAGCTTATGTCTCTCCTCATATGAGTTTTATGGAATGTTTATATTTAAAAGTAGCAATTTATTTCAATATTGCCTGTTTCAGTTGCCAAACTGCCTATCCCACAGAACATGATACGTGTAAAGTATATAGCTTACCCATTTACGGCATCTAATTCTGAATTCCAAAATAAAATCTTTGGAAAGTGTCTTGAGCATTTATCGACTAGAATAAAACATGCCCAAGTCTTTGATTATTTGAAAACATCTGCATTTAATTTCTAAGCAAGGAGTTTGGAAATATTGATCATACAATACACTTCCCTGCACAGTTACCACAATAAACTCAATGATTCTGTGAAATGGTAAAATTTTTCTTCTGCTTAGGTGCCTGCGGAATAGATCTGAACATTATAGTCAGGCATTAAAAAGAACCCTTTTCTTTTGAATAGCTTTAGTTTTCCTCCAAAACACTCTGAGCAAATTTGCTCATTTTCAAGTAGTCTACGTTATCTTTATTAACATCTTAATAGAAACCATTTTGGCTTTTTACTACCACTACACATTTACACTTCCTTTACCACTCCAGTACAAAACTGGCACATGGTGTTAACAGCATCTCTTCTTGAGCTGCTCTGCACCCAGGGGATGCTGAGAGCAGGAGACAGAAGCATACCTACAAGGTTAAGAACAGTTACGAGTCTTCTCAGAAGAGAAAACAAGCTTTCTTTTCCACATTCTTATTCAAAACTGGATTTAGTTAGTATTTCTAAGCTGAAGCTTTGTGATTGTTTCTGCAAACACGGGCATATACATACCTAGGTATTACAGCAAATAAAAAGCACTAGAAAAGCTTAAAATTAATAAAAGTTATTCAGTTCTCAGTTATTAATTTTACCTGTCAGAGTGCAAACCAAAGGAGAGAGAGCCCAGAATGAGTAAGGAGTATATTCTAGTTACAGAGCTCTCTGAATCTGTAAGCCTTCTTATTTCATTATGAATTTTTTTCCTTCGAGATGTTTCTGAAAAACAACTTGATATTTTGAGGCTTTGTTCTGCAAAATAACCTAAGTGCTGCTGGTGCCTGAGAATGCTATCTTTCATTACCATTTCAAAAGTATTAAAGATTGCCTATTGAAATGGTATTAAAAAAACAAACCACATTTCTCACTCAACCACACTGTCTTCAAGTCAAAACCAACATGTGATTAGCTTTTTTCTTTCAGATTTGCTCTTTAAAATCTAAAGGATCAAAATCCATCAGTCTTGGTTCTATTTCCTGAGTTTGGTAAAGCAGATTACATTCAAGTCCTCTGTCGTTGTCCAACAGCGCATTTGTGATGCCCAACTGGCTGTGCTGTGACACCAGCCATACCCCAAGTGTCACTGTGAGAAAGACAGGCTGAGTCTGCCTGGCTTTAAACCACGAGTAAATGATGTGAAGGTCAGAACAAACGCTGTACGAGCTCCATCTGAGCATGCTCTCTACAAAATGGAAAAGATGAGAGTTCTTTGTTTTCTATCTCATTTTTCTACTAAGATCCAGGCAGTCAAGAAGCAGAAGCTACAGACTAGGCTCCCCTCCTAAATCCAGATGACAAAATAGCAGAAAAATACCACTCCCCAGCAAAAGGCAGGACTTATGAAGGAACATTGCATGACCTGAGAGAAGCAGAATCAAACAATCCTTCACAAAATCCACAACTCTCAGCTGAGCTTCAGACTTGAGATGTCTTAAGGAGGAAGCACATATTAGAACCATATCCTCAGGGACAACACTACTGATATCCATGTCTAAATTGATACCAGAAAAGATTTTTTTCTTGTTAGCACTAAAGTTAAAGGCTTAACTTGTGACAGAAGTTCAAAAATTATCAACTACAGCCAGCAAATCCTCACCTAAGGCAGTTTGTCCATGCAACAGCAGAAATTTTGCTGTAAGCGAGTACTTGAGACTTCCTTCCAGACAGTACTAAATTCTGTCCTTTTTGCTGTTCCCTTACCCAGGCAGCAATGACAGATGCTTCCCTAGGGAGATCCGTACATCACTTCAGAATGCTGTCCCAACAGCTTTGGGCTTTGACCTCCACGAGGCAGGAATTACTTTACAATCCCAAGTTCTAGCTCAGTGTGGTTTTCAATGAGGAAAACCCGAGAGCTTCAAACAGGAATATTTCCCTCTAAGTTAACCAGGGGTCAGAAGCAGAATATCACAGAACCATTTAGGTTGGAAAAGACCCTTAAGATCCATCAAGTATAACCATTAACATAATGTTGCCAAGTCCACCACTAAACTGTGTCCCTAAGTACAGGCATGGCGACCCAACCACTTCCTTGGGCAGCCTGTTCCAATGCCTGACAACCCTTTCAGTGAAGAAATTTTTCCCAAGATCCAATCAAAACCAAATATCAAAGCACTTGTACTGTTCCAACAACAACATAAACCAGAGAAAATAAGAAGACTTACTATTCTAAGAACAAAGTAAACCTGCAAGAAGGAACCAAGCAATGGGTTTGCTTCAACTGACACTCCATAGGCTCACTAGCTGATAATGCAGGGAATGAAAGGGGTATCTACCCCAGACACCATTAGAAAATAAATATAAATGCTCCCTGACAGCTGCTGCCATAACAAAAGCCACTGTCACCCCACAAAAGGGGTGTAGATACAGTGGCAAAGCAAGGAAGAGATGGTGGCAGGAGGACAGCTAGCAGCCTGAGAGACAAGCATCTCAAGCCTATATTTGATACACTTTCAGTTACAGAGATTACTTCTGAAATCTTAGAAAGCAAAGAAAAATTCCTGATACTCCTACCTCAGCTAATACACTAAAAGAATAAAGTGCTCCCCTGGCACTCCTTATATATTGTTAATACTAAGAATCACATGAAAGCATACAATGAAATTTTAATTATCTAAAAAGAAAAGGGAGGAGCAGTCAAATCCATTTTACTAAAACCCAGAGCTTCTAAAAACTTTAAAACATCTACTGGGTAAAAATAAATCCATCAGCCCTTCTTCATTCTGGATTGCCTCCATCTTTTGACTAAAACTGAATTGTTCCCAATGGAGAAGAAAAGGAGGCAGTGGCGCCTTGTTTACAAAATGTCAGTTCAGTAAGTTTAAACAGAAAACATTTTCTTGTGTTACAATAAATAAACTGTGTAACCAAATATAATGGTTTGCCAAAACAAATGGGCCATGTTAAACACCTATTATTTCACAGAATTATCAATGAAGAAACTGACAATCATGAACTTTATGGTTTTGTATTTTATTTCTGAAATGGTACACAATGTTTTATGGCATATAATAGCACTGGTGATAATTTCTCAGAGTTTCAAGTTATGCAAGTGACAGAAACATGATTTTATAGTGGAACAGCACATTACCCAAAAAGAAAACCATCTTCAGCCTGTATTATTCATAGTATCCTCCCACATTTAATTGCAACTGGCACAAGGTATTTCTTGAAACACCCATAACAACTCAGACACATTGGCAATTTTGTACAGAAAGCACTTGATAAGCTGGTGAGAAAAATCACTCAGGAATGCTCAGTGTCCGAGCACTTCTTGTGTGCAAGTACCTTCCTTAACAATATTACCCATTGGCCTTTAACAAAAACTTAAAACCACAAGATCAGCAAAAGCACAGCTTAAAAGTGCATTTCTGTTGTTGCTTTTTCTCTTGCCACAGCAAGTCTCCCTCCTCTTTCTTTCATTCCTCCACGTATCTCCCCCACAAAGCATGAAACAATAACAACAAATTTAGTGTATATGGAAAGTGATATTGGAAGGCCCTTGGCCTCCAGCATGCGAACCACGTTTTACAATGTGCCATATCTCTGTCAAGCTTGGTATCTACTCTGCTGCCTGCACGTGCCATATATCTTAAATTAGGCTAATGGCTTTGATTTTATATATATATATATATTTTACTATTGCAAAGCACGAAGACTTAGTGATATTTTGAATCATGATGACTTCCATCCTGTAAAAAAAAAAAAAAAAAAAAAAAAAAAAACAAATATCTGGAGTTAAAGCTGACTGAAGAGCACTGGATATTCATTTCACCATGAGATCCTGAGGAATTTCTTTTTCAGTGTGTGCTTCAGCATTTTTGCATGCTCCTGAACCAAGTATTTCAAGCTTTAAGAGGGCAACTTACATGCAGCCTTCACACTGACTAGGTTGGAATACACAAAGGTATAGTGAAAATGAACCTACATTTGGTCTATCTATGAACTGAAAAACAATTCAACTGTGAAACTGCTTGGACTAGTTTAAAAGTGCTCAGCTATATTCCTTGTGTTCTATCATATGCAGAAGCAGAGCATCACCCACTGGAATGCCTTTGATCAACTTGTTTGGTTCAGTATTTAATGGGAACAGCATTTTTTAGTAGCTTTAATTATTTCTCAACTGAAATATAATGAAAAAGTATCTCTAAAATAGCAACTATAGGAAGGGGGGAGTTGGTATGTCTGAAAGGAAGCGCAAGGAGGTGAGAAGGCTCTCAGCTTCATTAGGAGGCTGCTTAAGTGAACATGGACACAGCAGCTCTCATGAACATGGACAGAGCAGCTCTCAGAGGTTTTCCAAAAAACATCACAAGTTTGGATGAAGGTCTTCCTTTACTGCACTCTTCTTACACTCTTGACTGTCCTCTCAACAATTCTCTTCATTATCATTGGTCTTTAATGTACGATCACTGTGTTGCACTGCATCTGGGAAGAAGTTGTGGATGCCCCATCCCTGGAGGTGTTCAAGGCCAGGCTGGATGGGGCTTTAAGTAACCTGCTCTAGTGGAAGGTGTCCCTGCCCATGGCAGGGGAGTTGGAACTTGATGATTTTTAAGGTCCCTTCCAACCCATACCATTCTATAATTCTATGTACCCTTCCTCCCACACTTTGCTTTCATACCACTGCACAGCTGTATATTTCTTACTTTAAAACAGTATCTCTTCCTCTGTGTATGTACAGACCTATGTACAATACTTCAGAAATTATAGATTCACTGATGGCAAAGTGATGAATAAAATATGAGATTGTCATATTTCTGTGTAAACTTTATCCAGGTGCAATTGGTGACACCAATTTCTCCAACTCCCGTACCCAGGTCTTCAATAATATCCTCTCTGTCTTTCTCTCTCTGGCTCTTGATAAATTTCTCTTCATATTGGTTGCAACAAAATTCATCCTTTCCCTTCCCTGCAAAGTTATCATTTTCTTCATCATCTGCTCACTGGTTTAACTAGAACAGACTCTATGTTTTCTCATCTTTCTTCTACTCATTATACCTGTAACGCCCCCACAAACCAACTCAGGTTACATCAGCCCAGCTCTGGTCCCTTCATGTCTCTTGCCACAAGAAATTCTCATTTCTCATCTTTAGATTGTATTTCTCTGCTTCCTTTTCCTCTTATCTTTCTTGTCTTATTTTTCAAATGTATACCTTTCCACTCCCTAATACTCTCTCTATGGTCAGGTCAGATTCCTCCACCTCTTCCTTCCAGTCCTCAACACCATCACTCTGCCTTTTCCATCCAGCTGCCTTATCTTATACTTGAGCTTTACATCATTTAACCCATGACCCTCAAAAGCAATCTGTTAATATTAACATTTCCAATTTTGTAAGTACAACGCCATACACTAGAAGCCTTTGATATAGTGATTCACAGTTTGAAATTCAAGCGTAGCACGTAAAGAAACTTCAATTTTTTTTTCTGATAAAGGAAAAAAAAAAAAGTATTTTGTAGTTCCGCATATGCTAGTGTTACTGCCTCTTTGGTGTAACATTTCAATTACAACATATCACTTTTCCTAAATTTTTTGTTTCTTAAAAGTTTTATATCAAATTGACCCTATTCCAATTAGTCTCTTCCTATCCTGCATATTGAAAGCAGCCTTTTTTTTTTTATTACAAACAAAACAAACTAATTCCTTATCCAAAGACACTGTTTCTTCAACTTAAAAGCAACAATTCGACTGCTGAGCCGTTCACAATGAAGTATGCCCTAACTGTTTTGAAACATAAGAGCTACACGTCTTACTCATGGGCAGTCATTAATATCATCTACTATTCCAGATAAAAATAACTGAAGAGATTACATTTCACTTTCCTCCTATTGTTGGAATCTTGGGGTTTCTTTTGATCTCAAATTATCCATGAAGGATCATCTTATACATTCACTACTAATGCATCTCTTATGATCCTAGAAATTTCTTGACTTTAAGATGTGCGATCCAAAATACAACTTGAAAGGCTCCGTGCTCCTGTGTGGTCCACAGCACTGACTACTGCTGCTCTGCTCCAGGCTACTACAGAAACATCAGGTCTCACACTGTAACTAGTTAAAAATCTCCAAACCCACGTGTCCAATGATTACAGAGCTCAAGCATATCAATTGACTTCTTAAAACTTTGACTGACTTCCAGTAAGAAGCTCAGAAGCTGATTTCAGACTGCATATCAAAATTAAAACTACAGATCTTTCACTCCTATACTTATTTCTAGTTCTTATCTTAAAAGAAAAAAAAAAAAAAAGAGAGAGAGAGAATCCAAGCCCCAATGTGCATTGTTGCACAGCTTCAATTTAGCAGAAAGCTAGCCTAAGAAAGCATTTTTATTCAATTTTTCCATAGAGCAGATATATAACCTAACCAGCTTATTTCTAATCTGTGTAAGCAGCAAGGAAATGCAATTGGGGAGTTCAACTTCCTATAAATCTGTAATCACTGACTTATTTAAAATTAGCCAGGGCACTTTTTCACATGTTTCTAGTAGCTCCCAATCAGAAATCAATAAAAATGTCACCTTTAGAACACCAGTCCTCAGACCCACTGCCTTTCAAACACTCAGCTGAGAAACAGCAGCCGCGCGTGACGAGTTGAACACACCTTTCCCTTTTTCATCATGTAAATTCATCTCTGAGGACAAATGGTCACGCACTGCCAACAGGACAATAGAAGTAACATTTTCTGATTGAAAAGCCTTAATATGGATATAAAAAAATCACTGCAGTGATGATAATTGCTTGTAATAACCAATAAACCTAATTAGAATTACCTCCTGTCTGTCTAACCAGGCAAAGACACACATGAAGAATCACGCAAAAAGCCTCAATTATTATTGCTCAGGCTGCAAAACGTAGTTTAGCAAAAAACGTAAAACAAAACAAAAGGAATACATTTAGTTCAATGAATATCTTAATAGGTCCTGACACTACTTGTACAGAATGCAAGAAATGCAGTGTATTTCACAATTTAGCTGCCATCACTAATGATTACAATTTGCCAGCTTTCAGAACGGGGCATGCTGCAATCTAAAGATGACAGAAATAAATGTTTTAAAGGCTTAGCAAACTTCTAAGTGAATCTTATCAAAGCACATAAAATTCTAAACCAAAGCCAAGCAAGACAAATAAGGAAACATTTACAGCAATTACACAGTTTGCTAACAAGGTATGTCACAATCAAGGGCAGTTTATGAAGCAAACCCTGGTAGCCCTGAGCTCACCAAAGATTTGTGACTGAAATAAAGCATTATGCTGAAGAGAATATCCATTGCACCAAACGGCATCAATAAAATGTAACTGCATCAGGTGACTGTCCCCTTCTAACACCACCCAACATGACACGAAGCACGTGGCACGGCCGCTTGAGAGCCGCGAACACCACAATTAGCGTTCTCAGAACTGGGATACCCGGAGGTGTGCTGCTGCTTAAGCACACCTATTTCACCCTTCTCTTGAAGACATGCCCCAGTAATTACCACCATTTTTATAACCTGTGTTTCCTGAACAAAGAGTCTCTAGAGTTTCTACACAGTTGCTCTTTTGAATTCAAGGAAAACTTCAAACCTTCCAAGGTTAACATACCCTTGTAGGAATCCAACCTTGTTCCCACACGTTAGTGAGGGTCTGAACACCTAATTAATTAAATTTCAAGACAGGGATTTTTCATCTTTTCAAATTAGGAAAAAAAATTTACAAAGGAAAGGAATCCTAAAGGATACTGTATGAACCATCCAAGTCAAGCAACTATAAAATCTAAAGTGGTACTTGACAACAATAAAATTAATGGCAAGAATTGATTTCTTCTCTTCTGAAGTCTGTAAGCTCCAGTCATGAGCATATCTATAATGACAGGGAGTATCTGAATACAGAACAACCCAAAGAATAATTTCTCCCTAAAAGAAATTGTTAAACACCAGAACTTGAGAGAGAGAAGCCTGTAATGGGTTCAGCAAATGCATATATGGAGTTTCCAGAATATTTACCTGTGAGCAAGCATACAATGTCACCTCCTTCCAAAGGCCCCCTCCCAAAATCTTCACAATTACAAGAGTCACGAGCAATGACTTTACAAGGATGGTAGAATAGGTATCAATTTTATCACTTGTGTCTGTCTGCAACACATCATCTTTGTCTCATTGCTTTTACTCATGAATCTGTTCATCATTATCGGAGTCCTACACTTGCACAGCTCCGCTGAGGCCCCAGAACAGCAGGCTGGAACACAACCCTTCAGTTATTTCCTTTTTTGTAGTTTCCATGATTCTTTAGGTAACTCAAATTTTATAAAAACCCCAGAAAAATCTTTTGGCATAATAAAATCAGTTCTAAAGGAGTATGATCATGTAACAGAAGTATTACATATTTTAAAAAAGTTAATGCATAAACGTCATTTAGATAAATTCACTACTGCTACGTATTTGAATGAGATTACAGGGAATATGACAAAAAATTTAAATCTATATAACCATGTGGTAAAAATATTTGCATGTGCAATATTTGACGTGACTTTGAGAAACATTTAATTACAAAACTGAAGTATACGGTGTTGAATCAATCATCTGCAAAATAATGATCATTAAAAATACCAGATGCCATTCTACTATGGAGAGGATAAATAAAATACCCATTTTCCTGGAAATTTTGAGCGCAGCACAATGAAATACATTTCAGCCACTTCCAAAAGACCTATAGTGACAACTTGCTCTTAAGATTATTTTATTTACCTAATAACACATAATTCTGAAAGAAAAAGAAAAATCCTGGAAGCATTAAAATCTCGGCATCAATTTTAAACAAGATATATTTCCAACAGATCTTACATATCTTTATTCCTGAAATAAAGGACGACTTACTTGATTGGCCATGTAAATTGTGAGGAGACCTCTCCTACAAACAGAAATGATAAAATTAGTGAAAGAATTAAACATTTTTTACACATTGAATAAAAACACTTTAAGTGATAAGAAATCAATGCTTAAATTAAAATTAAAGACGAGAATTCAAAAATCAGATTACTGATGGAGGACAAATCATTACCACCCTATAGAAAAATAAGTACGAAACCAAAAATAGCACCTTGATAACACGGTATCCAAAGCAGTGAGAAATTACAGGAATCAAGTTATATATAGCAACTTGCTACTGCACGAGCCCTGAAGCCTTCATGTAGGGACAAGGCACCTTGAATTACATGCAACTTATCACAAGAATAAAAGCCTGCACACGGGCTTGTAATGTAAGCACACAAACAGTGACCAAAGCCCAAGTTAAACTGTGAATTTACAGAAGAATGCTGGTGTTTAAACTTCTGTTTTGTGACCAGCTCTATGTAACTCAAGGTGCCTTAGCCCTTCTGCTTCCATTATTGTGACAAGCGTTTTCTGAGACCGATGATGCAGAAATCTTGGCACAAACCAGTATGCCCTGACTTTTCCAGTTGAGAGTCACCATGCCAACAGTGCCCTGGCAGAGTAGCCACCATTTTCTCCCTCTAACCTTTACCTACTTTTTTTTTTCCCCCTTCTATTTTCAGATCTGTCCCTATGCCTCAACCCAGAGCTCACACAACTAGATAGACAGGAACAGTATAAACTTGAGCTAATGCTCTCAAACTTCTGCTGATGCTACTGGAGCACAAGACCAAAACTGGACTCTTGACTATGCAGATGTGAGCTGCTCCAATACAAACTGTATCAGAAGTCACTGTAGGATCCAGATGAAAAAAATACAGTTTTTTCTGTACATTATTTGCAAGTCACCAATGGCCTTGAGAAAGCGGAAAACCTTACCACTCCAGATTTGCTTTGCCCTCATCCCTTCCTCCTCTTCTGCAAAGATTAGCTTAGAGACTATGGCTAGAGGTTGGAAAGCTCAGTTTCAGTATTTTGTACTGGAATGCTGTTCTTAACTTCTTCATTTTACTGTCAGCCTTGTAGTATTTGGGATTATTCTTATAGTCCCCACTGCTGTTACACACAAAACTTGAAAATAACATAGAAGGCACCAGATGTTTAACCATTAAAGTTTGTCAGCATGGAACTGAGTTTATAACCTGATCTCATCTTTGTCTTCACACCATTCAGGATTTTTTTTTATATTGCTTCTACAGGAATAACAGAAGGTCCAACCCACATTCCATTTTGCTATGAGACTTAAGTTTTCAAGCATTCATAGAATGCTTAAGAGGATAAGAACATAAACTGAACAGATCCTGCTGTCACACCAGTTGAACAAGCAAGCAAAGCAAAATCACAGGTAGCAGGAAACAGAGAAATTCCTATTGCAGTTCCCAGCCTTCAACCATCCTAAAAAAAAAAAAGTTAATTCAGTATTTTCTACATCTATGTTTAGGTGTTTATAAATTTGCCAAGTTATGCATCTAGATCATGGTTTTTCACGGAGATACATTCCACTTAAAAGTTTCAGTGCTTTCACATCACATTGAATTTGCAGGAAGCAACAATGCACCACCCTAAGTTGCCCTATATTTGCAGAGAAGATCAAATTTGGTGTAAGTTCAAAAATTTAGCTAGCAAAATCAGTTTGGTTTTG
>JAOXJM010000001.1:208676590-208690063 GCA_026413425.1 Tringa solitaria | reverse complement strand
CTGTTCCAGTGTCTCACCACCCTCACAGTAAAGAATTTCTTCCTCATATCTAATCTAAATCTCCCTCTTTCATTTTAAAACTGTTAGCCCTTGTCCTATCACTACGCTCACTGATAAACAGTCCCTCCCCATCTCTCCTGTAGGCCCCATTTAGGTACTGGAAGGATGTGCAATATTGACTGGCCTTGGACGTATACTCAGTATATTTGGGGAGTGAGGAGGACAGGAAGAAAGCGAAGAAAATTATCCTATAAGGCTATTACTCTAGCAGACAGCTTGGGGTTGTCCCAACACCAGTGGAAATTCATCCAGTATTTGACCTGTTCTCCTCCACCTCTACCCTCCAGGTTAAGAGCCATCCACCCATACCCAACCTGCACATCCCAAACCCAGCCCACAGCACCTCAGTGGGAAGCAGCTACCTTTCCCCTCCCCAAGTCATATGCTGTGCCCAGTTTGAGATGGTTTTTATAAGCCACTCAAATCATCATTTTTTCCATCTATTTCAAAAGACTTAAGCAGCCTGATGCTTTTTTTTAAAGTCTGTCAAACTAATAGCTATTTTTTTGTTTGCATGTTTAGAGCTAATTTTCTCTTTGCACTCATAACATCTTAATGATTACATTTGTGATAAGATTACACTGTTTAAAAAATACCTGATGGGAAAAAAAAGCTAATATAACAAATCAATCTAACTTTAACCGAAGACTTCTGCAGTTTTTCATATGGTGTGACTGACTTCTACATGCCCTTTACATTCAGAAACCTCAGACCAGCTATTCCAACAGAAGGAGCGTACGGAGTTAAGACTTGGCAAAGTACAGTGTTGCCATTTGCATTTTTTTCCCCATTAAAACCCCAATGACAGCATGTTCAGTCATATTAAAACCAGGCGTCAAATCCAGTTAGGAACTATGAATTAGCTGTGCAGAAGGTGGATTAATGCTGTTAAGAGTGTGCCTACATCCGTAAGGGCCTGGAACACAAGGGGTCCCAAGGACCAGCAGTGTCAGAAGCCAATGTAAACCTTCTTTAGAGAGGTGGGCAAGCCATATTAAAAGTTTAACTGAAATTCGTTTCAACACACCCCTATTGCCCAAGAAGTCTATTTCTAGCAGGAAAATGATTAGTATTCAATGATGAACTGTGCCAGATACTACAGACAGACATTAATGTGACATTTCACCCACCAATTTCTTCATTGTGAGGGTGGTGAGGCATTGGAACAGGTTTTCCAGAGAAGTCGTGGATGCCCCATCCCTGGAGGTGTTGAAGACCAGGCTGGATGGGGCTTTGAGCAACCTGGTCTAGTTGGGAGGTGTCCCTGCCCATGGCAGGGGGGTTGGAACTCAATGGTCTCTAAGGTCCCTTCCAACCCAAACCATTCTATGATTCTGTGAAAGCAAGAAGTAAGCTATTGTCAAATCCAGTTTGAAGCTATTATTTTCTAACTTTAAGCTCAAAGATCCAAAATGCCAACAGTTGATATTAGAACATTTTTGCTTTCCTCGGTCCATTGCTCACAAGGAATGAATAACAGACACTGAAGAAGACCTTAAAAGGAAAAACTTATCATTGATGAAGCAAGATGGAGCACATACAAATTCCTTCAAGTAGACAAAATGATGCTGTACAAAATGAGACAGTCCATATTGTTTCAGTCTTTCACTAAAGCTGGAATGGTCTGGGTTGTGATGACAGGTGCTGGCCCAAATTCATGAGACTTATTTTATGCCTTTAATGCTGTGGACTCTCCTGTTCCTGCTTTTAAGACAGACCATCTTTAGAAGGTTTTAATGCCATACATGTACTTTATCAAAAAGTTTCCATATGGAATGAAGGTCATCTGATCACAAGAAACACTACGCAATCCATAAGACTTAGTAAAGGAAATAAAAATGTGTCCTGGGATGTGGAGGGGAGAGAGCAGGAAGAGGAAGCAAGATGTTTAACCACAGTACACTGCTGTAATCTTCACCACAGACAACCTTCGCATGGTTAAATATAGCACATCGCAACCATTCTAGGTTTCTACCTCCACACTTTTCCTGCTGCAGGAGCTAACAACAACATTCATTCCTTGGGAACAACGAGGAAACAGTTGCTTCATTAACAGCGTTTATAGGTGTGGCTCATATGGAAACAGAGATTTAAGGTCCTCGCATCTGTACTATCTAAAAACAGTATATACAACCAGACCTGAGGAACATACCACAGAACAGTTCCCTCAAAGGCTTTCAGCCATTGTACCAGAGGGACGGTAGGCTCAGGTCTAATCTCGCCAGGTAAATGTCAAGCTTTTCACTGCCACATCAGCCAGCACTACAGCCAGATCACCCAGGCAGCATCTGAAGTTTATTCTATACTGGCAGAATATTTATTATTCCCCCCTGGGAGCTGCATGCTACACATGAGCATTCAGACACAGAAGACAGATTAAGTGTTTGCTTAAACCAAGGAAGTGCAAATGAGTGTCTCCTGGATGCTACTGCTGAGCAGACAGAACAGAGTAATTAATCCACTGTTTGTGCCATTTGAATCCAAGTCAGACTTGCAGAATAGCCCAATGTTCAGCACCAGTCTGAATTTTAACATTTTATATGCAGGCGTTTCAAAAAATATATTTGCCAAAAGGAGTCCTTAGAATATTAAAAAAAAAAAAAATTAAACGTTGGCTATTATCAAGTCTCAATTACTCATGAAGCAGCGCAGGAAGAGCCAGCTACACAGAGTCACCTGGGATCCATCAGAGCTTGTAGCTTGACCTTAGCACTGGCCTTTGTCTGTCCAGGCTGGGCTCACTTGAGCTGAGAGAGGTAGCAAAGAGCTTAATGGATGCTGCCCATGATGTCTCTGTATTCTTACTTGTGAAGTAAATGAATAGCACAGCTGGTGCCTACGCTGGTAAATCCTCCTGAAACTCAGGGAAAAGGAGACCACCGAGCAAATGGAATCAAATAGTCCTGTGTGATCCAGCTCAGCCCTGACTGTAACAACACTAAGAGAAAACAAACCCAGTCTGTACAGACCCACCCAGATGTCTGCAACACGTTTTCCAGCAGCTCCAGAGTCACAGGTATGTATTTTACATGGGATCTTCCAGTGTTCTTACTCTGTCTGCCTGTGTTATCCCAGAATTTGCATTGTTAACTATAAAACTATAGCTGCTTTGTTGCTGTTCCATCTTGTGCAAGACTTCAAGGACCACACAAGAAAGCTGGACCAAATTTTTCCAACACTGGAATGCTGCAGGCCGAAAATTCCTGCAACTTGGTTGCTGAACGCTTCTGCAGACATGGTGACAGCTTTTCAGAAGCCTGATTAGTTTATAGCCTGGGCTGATGGACTATAAATGTATGGGACTGTTCTTCCTTCTTGCCCTGTTCACAACTATAGGATCCATCTTCCCAACTTTTGCCATCTGAAGTGGATGAAATAGAGTTTAAAACAGTTAACCAGACTGCTTTTAACTGAGACACACAATGGCAATTCACTCAACTGACTGGGAAGAGGTGACTGGTATGAAATGGAAACACACATTTCAAATGGTTAGAAAAGTCAAAGTGTTGATGGTAACCACTTCTTTTAAAAAAGCATACAGAAGTATAAGGATTATATATACTTACATCTTACGTGGACACACAGAATCACAAGGAGTAAAGGGCAGGGGTGATAGACTGATTGAAGGAAAAACTAAGAGCACAGTATGGGAGAGAGGATTTCTCTTGCATAAAGCAAAAAGGTTTCCATAGTTCATTTAAATAAAGAAAATTTAACTCTGCAGGTACTTTTTACAAATGGAACACATTTGACATCTTGCTAGTAACACAGCAACTTTTTATGGCCCACAGAGGACATCCCTTTCCTTTACACAGGCCTGCTTCACAATCCCACCACAACTTCAATGGCAGCCTTCCCTTCATCTACTGGGCAAGTGACTTTGCCATAGAAGGATATCAAATTAGTTGATCAGGACTTCCCTTTTGTGAATCCACATTGACTGTGCCTGATGACTGCATTTTTCTTTAAATACCTTTCAACAGAATCATAGAATGGTTTGGGTTGGAAGGGACCTTAAAGATCATCTTGTTCCAAACCCCCCTCCCTCCCCACCACCATGGGCAGGGACACCTTCCAGTAGACCAGGTTGCTCAAAGCCCCATCCAGCCTGGCCTTGAACACAACAGTACTGCTACAATAGTACCCAGTATAACCTTCTCCAGAATTTTCCCAGGAACTGTGGTTAGACTAACAGGTCTGTATTTTCCTGGGTCTTCCTTCCTGCTCTTCTTGTGAATTGGAATACCTCTGGCTAACTTCCAGCCAGCACAGACCTCCGGAGACTCCCAAGGCCTTTGGTATATGATAGAGAGGGGTCCTGCCAAAATATCCACTAGTTCCTTCAGTCCACAGTGCAGGGATGAATCCCATCAGGCCCCATGGACTTGTGAACATTCAGCTGATACAGCTGGTCCCTTGTAACTCTAGTGTCCCCAAATGGAAAATCACTTCCCACAGTCATGCTTCTCTGATGCCAGGGACCAGGCAGCCCAAGATCTATCAGTATTATTAAAGACCAAGGCAGAAAAAAGCATTGAATGCCTCTGCTTTTTCTTAATCTCTATCAGTCAGGTGACCACCCTCAGTAAGTATCAGTCCAATGTTATCTCTAGATCTCCTTTTGCTATTGATGTACTTTAAAAAGCCCTTCCTGTTGTCAAATACAACACTGGTCAGTTTCAACTCTAATTAAGCTTCTGGCCTTTCCGTGTCTTCTCCCTGCACATGCAAACCACAGCTCTAATCTTCCTGCGAAGCCTGACCTCACTTCCAGAGATCATATGATTTCTTATTCCTCTTGAGCTCCAGGAGGAGTTCCCTGTTCAGCCAAGCTGGTCTCCTGCCCCACTTGCTTGACTTACGACACACTGGAATTGACTGCTCCTCTACTTATAGAAGGTGGTTCTTAAAGATTGACTTCATTAATATTGATTTCGCTGAACAGAGTTAAATCAACTTCAGGAACTTTTTAATAGAATTAACATGTAACGTTGTAACAGTAAGTGAAAAATAGAAATCTCTTTGAAAACATCAACAAAGTTACAATTGTCAGGAATATATCCTACAGAGATCATCAGTCTTCCTAGTGTAAAATACCAGGCTATTCGGGTTTGGTTTTTTTTCCCCAAACTGGAGACTGAGTGTGTCAGGACAAATCTAGCATAAGCCAGGTGATCCCATTTGTCAGAAAGACAAATTGCTGTAAATCATTGATTGGAAACAGTTTATCCCTGTGCAAGAGCTCCCACTAAGATCCAAAATCAGCAAGAGATGCTACTTTCTATGAAAATCACTCCTAAAAGCTGCCCATCCTGAGCTACCTGCCATTCATAAAGTTCCCACAGTCACAGCATCTTCCAGATCAACTCCTGTGCTCCCAGTTAACCTCAAACCTCCAGTCACTACAGCAGTAGCAGCCCTCAGAGCATGTTCACATGTTTACATGCTGTTACTATAAAAACCCAGATCTCTCAAACATTGGCTCTCACCAAAGCAGTTGCTGAAGTGCAATGGATGTTAATGTATTGTCTTTTAAAAACAAAAAGCATTCCCATTAACTTCTACAGCTCGGCTCCGTATCTCACAGTAATAATCACTCTAGAGGAGTAAAACTCCAAAATAATGCGTTTCCACAAAATACTCAGGTGAGTGATCCAACCTCCAGCGTTTTTTTTTTCACTATAACATAAAAAATCATCCTTCAATCTAGCTTACTCTCTCGGTTTCTTAGCTGTAGCAAGTAAAACTACAACTTGCAAAAGCACTTGGCACATTAAGAGAGTTTGTTTACTTGTTTTGATCACTCACACACCCCCAATACTGGTGATTTATAGGTTTCCCTAAAACACAACCTCAAACAGAGTAACTAAAACATTTTGGGAAAGGAAATTGTGACCTCAAGTCTAAATATACTATACTACTATTTAGAAATATATACTATACAGAAATACTACACAGTTTGTCCCTTCAAATTTGTGTTTGAATGGACAAACTTACAAAAACACTAAATTTATTAACAGCATATACTTTTTACCATTACTATGCTGCCATATTCTTCCTTTATAATGTATTTAGACTAATGGCACTTTTGGCAAGCAGGTAACCCTAACAACAACTGAGTGTTTCATCAGAACAAACACACAGTCTAAAAATTCCACACCGTTCTTACACAAAAGTTTCTGACACTTTTCTAAGCAATACATAGTAATACCTTTGTTTTCAAGAATACTAAATATATGTGCATATATAAATGTTCTCTATAACGTGCACTGTTACACTATATTACTTTTTAAATGCACACACTTTAAATACTTTTCCGAGTCCAGTACACTGAATTTTTTTGATGAAAAACACCCCAAGTTTTCAACTGAAAACATGTTGCCAATAGTTGCCCAGAGCAAGATTTTACAACCAAATTATAAAAGCCCTAAATCTCAAGTTTTATAATACCATCAGTGACACAGTCATAACTGTAGCGACGAGACAGGCGCCGCTATAATGTTAACAGCCAGTATGTAAACATTAATGCAGCCTAAGGGGGGAGCAGGGGGCAATCCCAGAAGGGTCCCTTCAGAACTCCCACAGAACTTTTAGGTGGCTGTCGTTANNNNCATGAACCTATTTTGGATGGACATGTCTACAAATTGGTCAGATTTGCAGCTCATCCGGGAGAGAGTTAGCCAGGCAGTAAGACAACTGTGTCCCTTCTTAAAGCTTTAGCTGTAATTCTTGAAACTCACCAATACATTGTTTTTTGAACAAGACTCCAACAAACTGAAATTTGCCTTTTAGCTATTAGCAAAACACAACTTAAATGGTTTTGAAATATAAGCATATTTACAAAACATTAAAGAACATCATTCTTTTCCTTCAGAGTAATCACAGAGGTCTTAAATACAGGCTCCTCAATGAGCTATCAGAATTCTTTGTCCTAGAAATCAGTAAGGTACAACTGATCTAATCAGAATTCCAGTAACAGGCTGGCTTCAGCCAAGCCTCAAATCACATTTCAACAGCTTCATTCACAACAATTTTAACAAGTGTATTCAGTTACTTCCTTGCCTTCTAGCAGTCTCAGTGCTTCTAGAACAAGGTAGTACTATGTCTTTCAGTCAAAGCCACATATCTCCTCCTCTGCTACAGGCTCAATTCTTGGTGATAACACTTAATAGATGTTGAAAAAAAAAAATGACAGGAGACTAACTTTGAATTACAAAGAGAAGCCAAAAGAAGTAAGCAAAATATTCATTTTTCAAAATTACAAACAAAATTGCTTCTTATCAACAAGTTGAAACAACACCTTTAGGAGTAAACAAAGTACATGGTAAAACCACCCCATGCAAATGTTAACAAAATGCATGTAATGATTTCCTAAGGAAGCTTAATGAAATTAATGTAAGCAAGTCACATCTCTGTTTTTGAGACCATAACTTTTAATGTCTAACACTACAAAACTAAATTCTGTGACAAAGGAATTGCATATTTTTCTTTAATTCAGTATGTAAAAAAGGTGAAACCATACAGAAAGTTAAGTTCTTTTAAATATACTTGAGCAAGTGCACCTGTTAGAAGCTTATTTATTACAGCCATAGTTATTATGAAAATATATACATAAAGAGTAATTAAAATGCTGAAGCCACAGTCGAATAATCAAAAGGAATTAGAAAAATGTACATTCTAGTGAACTGTGTACATTTGCCCAGGAAAAGGGAGTACTTTCCTTATTTGCAAGAACATTTTCTTTGCCTGTGAAAACACATAGCACACCAGTAACACCTATAATATTTTTTGTTTCATTTCTCATTTTTAGCACCTCTGCCAGATCCATAAATACACAGAAATAACATCAGCACTAATACTAGCAATTATTAAAAAGATCTGTAATCTATTAAATAACGTACAGTCAAAATCAGATTAAATTTTAACTCTATACCCTCTTAGCACTTCTCAGATCACCAAACACATATGAGCTGTGTGGCTAAGAGATGTCAGATTGTCACTTATAACTTCTGCATTGCCCTGTAAAGATGCTCTCTCCTAACCCTAAGAGGCAACCCACACTGCTTGGGAGTACCAGGAAAAGGCAAAGATTCTGAGTTACTCCTACAGAAGGACTAAAGGCAATGAATCTGTGTATTACAAACATAAAATCTCCATGTTTATGCATCTACATTCAATTATTATCTAAGAAATACTTCTTATTAAAACATTACTTAATCATAATAACGTGACTAGTTCCCTTCCGGTAATCTCACAGAACATTTGTAGATACATATACAAGAAGTTTACAAGTATTTTTATTCCTTGGCCCTTTCCACAGATCCTAATAAACTAGTTTTCATAGACAGGATATATTTTACAACCACCAAACAGAATACACATGGACATACTAATGCACAATCTGTACCTTTATAGACCAGTAATGGCAAAATATAGTGCAGAGCATTTCCTGAGTGACTTTGAAGTTTGTATGCAGTGTCACCTCCCCTTCTCACTGCCAATGCCATGCAAACTTGCAATTACATATTACACAGACGCAAGCTACAATCAAACTAGTTCTGTAACACATTAGAAAACATTCTCCTCGGGATTATATTGTGCCTAGACAGGCTATCCATCTCTTTTTCCCATCCTTCTGTACGAATTACAAAACATACAAGGCTGGCACACATAAACGGCAACGCTCAGAAGAAAATCTGATTTACAAGCCTGCTGTTCCCAAGTTCAGGACTGACAGGGATGCTGTGCAAGCAAATGCCAGTGAGGTACTTAAAATAGGGTATCCACTAGGGAAGAGATTAAGTGATTAAATTTGATGTTGCTGCCAGCTGCTAGCTGCTAGTAGCAATATAAAGGGCTAGATATGTTTATGAACTCAAATCAGGACTTTTTCCCACCTCCCTGACTTTTCAATACAATTTGTTGTAAGCTACTTGGGACATGACTGTGTCTCTATGAGAAACATCTATTAAAACTTCATTGTTGCCTGTAACAGAAGCTAACAAGCAGATGTGAAATCAGAAAGTCATATTTCACTAAGTCTGTCAGCAGTAGCACTTCACACATTATACACAGCTAGCATCTGATAACATACCAAACAACTTTGCATTTTAAAAAAACCTAAGCTTTCAACTACCTTTTGATGCCATTTAACAACTTTTTTTTTTCATTAACAACAAAGACTCCACATTTTCAGCTGCATGTGTTACAGTGCAATACCAACGTTGCCTTTTTACATTTTACCTGATGCGATATAATATGAATTTTTTAGGCAAAATACCTTAGATCATACATTTTGGATTCTGGTAGAAAGGAGAATAACCTTCCAGGAGCTAAGTATTTCAGCATTATTCTTTACATACATGCCGTACCAACCTACTTTTGCCATTTTCACACACCTCTATCTCAAGTTTCTTTTCTTTCAAATTTCAAATGTTAAAAATGAGCCTGTTAACATGTCAAAGCTTTCATACACTGCCACTATGACTTTTAGAAATGCCTGTTTGGCATAAAATTTGTTTTATTTGTTTTGCCTTACTCTTCTTTCAAAACTCAACAATCTTAGGTTTGTGTTTTGTCAGAGTCGTTCCGCTATTAAACAAAAACCTTGTATGAGTTTGGGCTCACGAACAGTTTCAACTCTTGATTCACAAATACTTTGAAAGCTACGAGGAACACAGAGATGGACAACCAGCCCGATTTCTTGCCCGTTAACGTTACCTAGAAATATTAGAAGTCTGACACAAAAAAATCCTTACATTGTAACAGGTCTGCAGGAAAAGCTAAGCTAGTGCTGTCGGAGGGAGAAAATGCACTTGCTCTCGCCAAAAACCGAAACACTGATGCCAATGGCAGTGCTGGAGTCTAAGTAACTAGACAAAGTTCTACCACAATGTATCCACCCTCTTATGGTAATTGCAGCAAGATGAAAGTCAGTCAGGTGAAAGGAAATTTAAAAGATAATTTAGTAACTGTACTACAATCATTTTCTCTACAGTTACATTAAATAAAGTGATTTAGAAGTTCTTGAAAGGCAAGAGCACTTTTTACACACCCTCAATCTTCAAAGCCAATGGATAAAGCAGTCTTTTAAAAGGACAGAACTTTGAGATCTTACCTAAACCTTGGCCTGGGCTTTGCTGACTCCATGGCTGAAGTTCAGGATTTGGGCCTGACAGTCAGGCAACAACACGACGTACACATATTTGCCATTATTTTGAAATGACCACTTAAGGAAGTTTCAGATATTCATAGTAACCCAAAAATCTTCACATCTTCCCCAGTACTCAACCCCCCCTCATCATCTTTTAAATAGAGAAGGTGACAAAAGGGTGATGTAAGGGATTGCTATGTTGAATAAAACCAACTAACTAGACAACTAAAGCATTTCATTCCATATTGAAGTAATTAAGCATTATAACTTTCACTACTGATACAAGCTGCCGACATAAGATGAATTTCAAAACAGCAAAGTCTTACAACCCAGGATTTCACCTGCCACCTTTCACGGCCACATGACAAATGGCAGCTTTCGGTCATCCTTGGATCACTCAGAGCTCTGTGCCCCCTCTTCACGCCTTCATAACGGATTTTCTGTTGATCGCTGAACTTCAGCATCTTGCCTTAAATGAAAGGCTTTGCTTTCTGTGTCATTCTGTTTCATCCAATTTGGATTACTTCAGCTCTTCCAGTCAGTTTTTTTCACAGCATCCTATTACTTCTCTATCTTAACCAATGTCACGTTGTTAACTCAAGTCATCACCAACTTTCATTACCATGCCCCTTCCCTGTGACTAATCACAAGCATTATTTAAACTGTACTAAAAAAAAAAAAAGACACATCACCAAGAAAAACCCACACACAGCTTCATCAGGCAATCCTCAGCAACCCAACCACACATTAAACAAGAAAAACAAACCACAAACAAGAAACTGAATGTTTGTAAAGTGTGCTTTCACTGTAGCTCTCTAGATTTAAATCTAAGGTTGCAAAAGACACTGTTTCAAATGAAGTACAATTCCAGCATTCTGAAACGAAACCACTGAATTGTCAAACATAATCATCAAATGACCAAAACAAGAAATATTATTATATAAAACTGAAAATCCATAGACACAAACCGTACCTGCTTTTCCTTTCGATGAGAATAGCCATATAAGAAGCAGGTAAAGCAGCACCAAAGCCAGGAGACCAAAAGTAGAATTTTCCAAGTATCTTCCTGAAAATGTAATTTGTACACATATTACATGCAAAGCAATCAAACCATCCATGTACAAAACTATATTTTAACTTTATCATAAAGTTACACACACTTTATTAATTTTGCCTCTTTACATTAATCAATACTTACAAATAAATACAAATCATTAAATTTTTACGGTTGGATAGTTCTCAGAGGGGTTCCCAAAGTGCTTCATAAACATTAAACACCTGAAATACTTCATTAATATATACATTTCATTTAAAGGACTACTTTGCATCAAAGAAAAGAAAACAGTGCTTTCAAGAGATGTTTCTGAAAAATTGCAGATATTAATCACAGAAGAATCTTCTAAAAGGAACCTATAGTTGCTCCTCTTTCTGCTACTTACACAAATGACAACATCTAAGAAAATATTTCTATAAATTGGCCAGTGTTAGAGGAGGAAAACCAAAAATGCTCGTCAGACACAATGGCACCAACCACATTTGGTCTGTTCAGGACACCAGCACCTTCAAACTAACTCAGGTTGATCACAGAAGCAAACAACAGTCAGGCAGTCACGAAATTTGGTAGCATGATAATAAACATACTTCAATTACCCCAATGTTGCTCAGCTGATAAGGACTATCAGTTCAGGAAAACAGAGTGTTACAATGGAGTTTACCCTTCTAAAAACACAGTGAACAAAATACAACAACAAAAAAAAAAAAAGGCAAACACATACAGGGTAGAAAAGGAAATTTTTTTAGATAAAATTTCATGTTGACAAAACAGAAGAGAGAATGAAGATAATTAATCAATATCATCTGATTAGCCTGCTTTCATTCTTGCTATAAAAGGCATGATTAGCCTCATTTCATACCTCTCCTGCAAAAATAACATTACCAGCAAGCAATGCCAGCTTATGTTCCTAAGTGAAAATAGAGCCAGTGTATCAGCAGCAAGTGATGTAATGGCAATTACACACACTGCTCATTCCCACGCCTGCAAAAGGATAATTTCTCAGGATGACAATGCCAAATGCTGCAGGAGCTAAAGTTCATTATTAGGACTCTCTTGGAAAGCAATTACTGTATGAAGTTTCAGAGAAGCCATTTTAAACATCTTAATAAGTATGAACACATCTTACCAGACACACCTGTTAAGTAACAGAACAAATGTCTTTTCTGTGGGAAAGAAACAAGAATTTGTTCTTTTGGCATGGTTTAGAATCCCTGTATGAATGCTTACGTCTTTGGTTTGATAAGAATTCGGAAACAACAGTAACATATTTTACACAATAAAACAAATTAAAATGCCCAATCAGTAAGTGAAACATTTAAACTTCTGCCAAAGTAAATGAAAACAAGCTTTCATTATTATTTGCATGGTTATTTTCACATGGTCTATAGTACAAAATTTCAGTGAGAAATATGAGTTCTTTCAGGCTTTGCATCTAATTCCTCAATGTACAACTATATCCAAAACTCAAAGGCTGGTTGATACATAAAGTTGAATCTAATCAAGCAAGGTAAGGTAAAGCTGTATGTGGAGATAATTATTCTAGTTCCTAGACTTTAAAAAAAATAAATAAAAAAAACATGTTTTCATGAGGTTTTGCACTTAAAACCGAAAACCTAAAACATCACACCTTTCATTGAACAGATGTAATGCTTGTCAGTCATGGAGCCTAGTGCTTCTATCAGAAGCCCAGACAGATGTAGTCTTCTGGATTCCACCAGCAGAAGAGATTACAACCCCCAGCTGGCCTGTCATACATCCATAACAGAGCTCATCACTCCCACTGCTCTGCCAACAGAGCAGCCTGCACATATTGCCTGATGCACTTCATGAAAAAAAAAAAAAAAAAAATAAAAAAAAAATGAGGCAAAAAAAAAAGAGAGTCAGCCAACTTAGCTTGCTAATTCCTTCTAGAGTGAGAACATCTATCCATGGCCTAAGTAATTGCTGATATTGGATTTAGATGTTTTTGAAGTTTTGCCCACCTATGAAAGGGTGAGAATATTAAACAATGCCTGATATTCCTTTAACTGCCCTTTCTTGCCTGAGTTTTACATCCCTCCACTCTGGTGAGACCCCACCTGCATTACTGTGTCCAGCTCTGGAGCCCCCAACATAAGAAGGACATGGACCTGTGGGAACAGGTCCAGAGGAGGTCACGAAGATGATCAGAGGGATGGAGCACCTCTCCTATGAAGACAGGCTGAGA
>JAOXJM010000001.1:208663805-208676490 GCA_026413425.1 Tringa solitaria | reverse complement strand
AGAGAGTTGGGGTTGTTCAGCCTGGAGAAGAGAAGGCTCCGGGGAGACCTTATACTGGCCTTTCAGTAAAGTGGGACTATAGGAGAGATAGGGAGGGACTCTCTATCAGGGAGTGGAGTGAAGCGATAGGACAATGGGTAACAGCTTTAAACTGAAAGAATGAAGATTTAGACTAAATATAAGGAAGACATTTTTTACACTGAGGGTGGTGAAACAGTGGAGCAAGTTGCCCAGGGAGGTATTAGATCCCCCATCCCTGGAAACATTCAAGGTCAGGTTAGATGGGGCTCTGAGTGACCTGATCTGGTTGAAACTAGATGACCTTTAAAGGTCCCTGCCGACCCAAACTATTCTATGATCCTCAGAAATATTTGCAGTGGTTTTAATTTCAGTTTTTCCCTAGGTGAAAGGAAGCAAATGCTACAGTGGCATCAAAAAGAAATATGAGCACAAACCAGGCTTCTCACTGACAATTACATTTCATATTTAGTTCTTTTAATTGTTACTGTGTGACTAAGACATATTTTCTGTATGCAAAGTGACTAAAGATTCAGTGGAACTTCAGTAAAGTTATGAACAGAAGTGGTCACTTTATCCAGGACACCCTATATGCCTGTCAACACATCTCCTCCTTGGTGCTACAGAAGAAAGCAGGCAACTCTTCTCAAACCAGGAATTGCGCAGGTAAATATGGGGTTAACAGATTCAGCTACAAACCCTTTAATCTGTTGCTTTGGTCTAGAACTCCAGGAGGGTAAAACCAGTCAACTTCATGGGGCTTGCTGGACAATTTTCCTTCTGAGTTACTGCTGCGCCCACTATAATCTACCTTCCAACCAAAAAGGATACAAAAAGTGCATAGTGCATCCTATTATACAAATCTATCACATCCCATTTCTTACCACTATCTAGAATCAAATCTAGAGCATCCAGGTCTCCACAGTCTCAGACAATCTCTTTGCATCGTTGCAAACAGAGTTCAGAAATACTGGGACCACAGTTATGCAGAACACCAGAGAGGTTCTGATATTTCTTTGATGTATCAAAACGTATGATAACAAACCGCATTCTGGGCTGGAAAATGACGTAAAATTACTTTTGCTCTCAGGGGCTACTGAAGGAAGTACACTGTATCACAAAGTAATAAATTCAAGGAATCATACAAGTTCAAACAAAACATAAAAAAACCCAAATGTGAAAAAATGAGCGCAAATTGGCTAAAAAAAAAAAAATTAATTTCCATTCCAAAACATTTCCATCCTCCATCACCCACTCAATAGCAGACGAGAGAAGGAAGCTTATATGGCTCTAGCTGCAAGACAATGTTGATATTAAGTACATTCCAAGTGAAGGACTTGTCAACATTATGATCTTAGGAGAAGCTCTTTAAAAAAAAAAAAAAAAAAGTAGTACTCAACTACTCAACTTGTAAAGATGTCACGTATTTATACAGCTTTCTGGCTTGTTCTCACTTTCTTTCCAAATAATACTTACTCGGCTCCTTGACCATATTCAAGTACTGAACTGACATATTCAAAGAACCTGTCCATGACGATTCTCAAACACCCTCCTGATTAACAGTAGCCAGGTTAAAGTCCATCCCTGTGTAAGGATAGGACTGCTTTTTTCCTCCCAATGCATTACTTTTCACTTTTCTCTGTTAAATCTCGTAAGTGATATTAATCAACAGATCTTTCTGAGATGGATGAGAGTCAGTTTTAGATTTCTGCATGCTAAATAATCTCATATAATCTCTCACACTATTCTTCACCTCTTTTTCCAGATTTTTTAGGTATGTCCAGAACAAAGGACACCGCAGGAACATTACTTCTTACTATGAAAACTGATTATTTATCCCTTGTTTGGGTTCACATATTTTAACTACTTGCTAATCATTTACTAATTCCTGATGTACAACGGATCTTTCTTCTTGAAGAGTCCTAACAAGCAAACTCATCTAAATCATTTGAGAAGTCACGTATAATGCATCAATTGGACCCTCAACTGTTCCTTCAAAGAACACCAATAAATTTGGAAGACTGGACTTCTCTAATAATCATATTATCCATTGTTTGTTTGAAATGTCATTTAATAGCTCTTGCTATTCCTATTCATATCCCATTCACTTAAATGCTGAGGCTCTGAATTTTATTCCTGTCCAAAAAGCTGCCAAATACTCCTTATAACTAGACTTTCACATACTCCAACAGACGTAAATCATAAGGCTTCCTAAGGCTTCTTTTGCCTCTACCTGTGATTTCAGTTCACCAGCCCCAAGTGGCACCCCAGCCAAGAGGCTGATAGTTTTTATTTGCAAGTCCTGCAATTGCGGGCGGCGGGCAGTCTGCAGAGACCCTACCAGCAGAGATTCTGCTGGAGGCAACATCTCCTCATGGGCATCTCTCTGCAACAGGAAACACACACACATCTCTTAAGATGTTGGTTGGTTACTCTGCTGCACAGCTGTAAGAATAGCAGGGTAATAAGGATTTCCCTTGTCACGTTAGAATTGTCCTTTGCATGGTTTTGGCCTGGGTCAACCCAAAGAATGCTTCAGGGGGACTTGGAAAGCGTATGGACTCAGCACAATTCCCACTATTCAGCCCACATCTGGCCATGCGCTTTGTTCTGGAGATCAGAACAGCTTTAGACAGCTATGCCCCATGTAAGCAGAAGTGATGCCATACCAATGGGCTTCAGAGTCAGACGCTAATCTCTCACCTGCTTTATTTACAAGCACAGGCATAGTCATAGATCTGCTAGCTGGCCAGTTAGAGGAACAGACAGAAATAATCAAAATTAAAACCACACCAGCTTAATTTAGAGAGTAACACCTAACTACAGCACTGAAGTAAGGCACCGCAAATTTGCAGGCAAATACATGGCAGAATAAGGAAGACCACTGTGTAGCTCAGAGGCGTAAAGATAAGTCAATATTAACATCACTCACATTGACAGAAAAATACATATTCTTTAGAGCTTGTGACTTAAAGATTTACTGAATCTTTTTACTGAAAGTTTTTTGAACTTTGCAAATTATTTACTTAAAAAGTGTTCCATGGCTCCTCAGCCAGCTCCTCCTCTTCTTTGCCTTCTCCCTCACTCAGCTTTGAAGCAAAGTTTAGGGGCCTCTAAACAGATCCAGAAGTAGGGCATAATGGGTTTGATTAACTCTTAGAGGGGCTGTTGAATACACTATCAGGTAACTTCCAAAAATTCATAGCTATTCTAGACTTTACATGTCCATATGTAACATCTCTTACAATAAACACATTTAGATCTAGGACATTGTCACGTTCATAAACACTGAAGTTTAATTTTTAACTATCTTTACAGTTACTTGAAATACAACTGGAAACAGCTCAGAATAGAGAAGTGGTATTTGTACTCATTTTTAAGAGCAAGTCTGTATTTTAAAAAACCCCAGAAGCTGTTCTGGGATTTCCTTCAGTTACATCCACAAATATGGGAAGAACAGGCTTGGATGGCTGGATCAAGTTTAGGATAAATTAAAGTCATCACAACTTCTGCATCAGGAAAATAGAAACACCATCAAATTACATCAGTTCTCTCCAGGAGAGAAAAATTAGGCCTTCTCAGTTCCCCTCTAGAATATATTTGAATTTCCTGCAACAATAACTAAAACAGAGAAAAGGAAGAAAAGTGAATACTTTGACTTGTTAATTGATTTAAAAGATTACAAAAACAAGAGAAAATAAAGGTTCGTATTCAAGTGATAAGACCAGAAATCAAGATGATGGCACAGCTGTTGCTTTTATTACTCCTATCTATTACAAGCAAGTCTAGTATTAAAAAAAAAGACAAATTATTAGGTAAATTGAAAAGTTGCACAAAAATAGCTTTGCTGTTACATTTCATTTTTAGGACAGTATACCAACCTTAGAATGCAAAAGCAAGCAATATACAAGGTCCCATTTGCTGTCAGAAAGGAAGTTGATTGCAAGATCTCAGGTACCAGTTTGTGCAAATAATAGTCAAGTTTTCGTTTCCTGAGAATAGCTGCAATCTGAGGGTAGAGGGAAGAAAAAAAAAAGGGGGGGGACGACAAACTTTAATTCAGTTAGGCTCTTTTCACACATTGTAAAGAAAAATAAAAAAGGAAAAGGAGACATGTCCATTTAAGTAGTAAATCAAAGCCTCTTAAATTTGCTGGGTTTATGAACAATACCACAAAGATTTCCTTTGAACTTGTTCCAGCTGTTACAATATTTATACCAGGAAATACATCAAGCAATCCTAAATGGGAAGTATAAGGGGAATTTTATTACCTTGTTACCGTTGGCCCTAACAGTCAGAAACGTTGTCTGCCAGATATCAGAACTTTTAAGACCTGATAAATTTACACTGAGTTTTGTCTTCCAGACAATTGGACTATCACATAAATAGGGGCAGAACATGACTAAAGTAATCCAAATACACAGTGTCTATGAAGCAAAGATGTATTTCTAAAGGGATTTGACTCCGATTAAACAACTGCAAGTCCTCCAGAAAATTTTCACCATCTGCTGAAAGAACACCACTTTCCTGACAAATTCTATAGAAATGTTATCTCTAAAAAACTGCCTAGAACAGAAAATAGGTTGGATCTAAAAAATAAATTCTCTTTTCTATCAGCTTTATGTATGTCCCACGTTTTGTAAAGAACAGTTACTTAATGACTCAAACACTGAAGATCCTCAAAGCCTTTTTTGTCCATAGAAATTCCACAAAAATCTAATGGGAAGGCATAGAGAACCAGGCTTTACTCAGAGGTGCACAGGGGTAAGACATGAGCCAACAGACAAGTTCAAATATGAGAAAGCCAGGTTAGATCTAAAGAAGAAACATTTTCACTTGAGGGTGGCTGAATGTTGGAGCAGGTTGCCCAAAGCGACTGTGGACATCTCTGTTTAAAAACACGAGAGAAGGAGCTCTTCTTCTGAAAGACTGTTCACTCATACTGAGTAGCAAGTAGGTGTTTTAGATTCAGAGATGGGCCAAGGATTCTGCTAAAAGTAACCACAGGAAAATGCTGCCAAAATCTGTTTCTAAAATGAAGCTTGAATTAAAGATTAAGAAGAAATGCATGCATGCATGCATGAACAGTCTTGTGAAAACAGATTTGCACGTTACTTAAATGTCAAGGCTGCTTAATCCATAATGGATTAGGCAATAATGCAATCCAGATAATCTTTCTGTTGAAGAAAAGTCTTAACGTAGTCTAAGCACCAGATCACTAGTTGCTACTTCCTCAACTATTTCTAGTTCTAATGTTCATCATTTTCAAACTGCTTTATAAACATCAGCAAAGCTAAATAATGCGTATAGCTAAAAATATGCAACAGCAAACTATGGAGCAGGCTCTCCTCCTCTCTTCCACCACCAATGGTGTGATTACATGGAGAAATTATCAGAGAGACTTCCAGACACCACCTTGCTTTCCCTTTCAGTTCCATACACTTCGGAAAAGTACTATTAACATTGAGGTTGGCAAGAGAGAAAGATTATGAAATGAAGTCTGCAGCGGTTCATGGCTCCTACTGGGATAAACTTCACTGAAGTGAGCTGGAAGGACACCGTGATGAAGGCCAAAATTATTACAATAACTGCACTGCTCAAGGCTTATCCAGTAGATACTTACCTGGCAAACTATCAGTCTCCATGACGATGCTACCAGATATAGCAGAAGGCCTATCCGTTACCTAAGACTCCCTGTAGAGCCAGACAGATAGAAACCAACACCTCATTGATGTTATGCTTCAGCTCTCCAGCTGTAAAAGGAGCATATGAATCCTAGGACACCTCAGGGTGGTCTGTATCAGGACCTTAGTGTTGACAGCTGTTAGTTTAGGGTTTTATTCACTACAAGAATAAAGGACTGCAATTCTGATTCAGCTCACTGATCCAAACAGTTGACTATCATGTTTCCAGGAATGGCCAAAAACAGCTCAGTACCTCCCATTACTCATCACCCTTCTTCATAATTTCTTAGTTTCACTCTTCTCTTTTTGAGATGGACTGATAAGAATTTTACAAAATAAAATGCTTTGATGATTACAAATTATTATAGATTTTCAGCTTCAGTAAGACAGTAGAGCACATCCACGATACAAGTGGAGCGCTATGGTGTGAGATAGTGCCACAAGTGTTTGCTGCTGTGTGAAACCCAGACATGGGGCTGCCTACCCTCAATCTCACGCTGCCCACGGTGCCTCAACTCACCTCCTAAGCCAGGGGTTTCACCACAATCCAGGAAACAGAAGCAACACACTCCTCACACTACTGTAAGACCATGATTTCACGGGAGAGAAAAGCACAATCCACTTCCAGTGCTGCCTCTCCCTCTACTTTACTTCTGAAGTTACGGGGTTTCTCCTGCCTACTACCCTTTATGAAAAGGAGAAGACTGCCCAAAAAAATGTCTGGAACCAGGAAAACTCCACCAAATGCCAGTGGATTATGACCAAGGTTTCATTTATTCATGATTTCTCCAGGCAGACCACAGCAATGCAGCCTTACCTACCTCAGGGTGAAGAATGCTCTGGAATCTCCTTTGACTAACAGTGGCTTAGGAACACATCAGATCTGGTGCGGCTTCCTACCCTGTCTTTCCATAACACACTGAGTCACTCTTAAAATCTGTTATTTTCAAGGCACCCAACGACCTGGCCTTAGGATACTCAGAAGGACTACATAACTCTTTGGGATAAAGACTGTCATTAACAACTCCACCCTTCAATGGAACTTACATTTAACTAAGACAACCCTTCCTAGTACAGTACCACCTTTCCTTTAAAAAATAAATAAATAAATCAGTAAGACTGTGGAATAAAATTTCACAAATGCTAAGAGCTATCACTGGCTGCAACATTTTCCATTCCAGACAGAAGGCACATGGATTTCACTTCTCATTTACATATATACCATATATCGTCCATTTTAAAAAAAATATGACAAAACTGTAAAAATTGCACTGTTACCCTGCACACACACCTCTCTAGGGAAGAGACTACAAATGGAATAAAAGACCTAATACAACCTATGTCCACTGTCTACCCAATATACTATAAAAATGCTATCACATCAATAAATATGCTTGTCACCAACATTTAAAGTAACAATTAGATAATGGCACCTTCTCAAGCAGGTTTGCTCTCTGCAGGTAAAGAATACCCAAGTTTGATATGTTTACCTAATGTTAAAGATTTATTTATTCAATCAAGAAAAATTCCAACCCTATCAAGAGTCAAGCATTTGACTCAGGGTAGAGTATAACCACTCCTTGTAAGTTAATTTGCAAGAATTCCAAGATACCTGGAAATTGATAAAGAAAATCCACATTTCAAACTCTAAAATGGATTTTTTCCTCTCGCCACAATTTAAGTTTTCTTATTCTATGATGTTTTATGCACTAAAATGAAACTTTAAGCAGTAGTACAGGCTGCAGATGCAGTCTTTATTTGGCCTATATAAGCGTTAAGCAGAGATTTCAGCACTCACTACACCAAGAGCTGAGCTGTTTGTCTGTAGCAGCCCTTCCTGCCATTTAACTCCACTTTCTTCTCTCTAAAAACCAGCAGAGCTCAAGCCAACAGAGCTCTAGAAATAGGATGGAGTCCAGCCCTGCTAACATTTTTACATTCTTGTCTTCTAACACAGCCAACTAATCAATCCCATCTTTCCCAATCTCCCATAAGAAATACATTTCTAGATGCCCAAACACTCAACAACTAAGAACAGAAGAAAATCTAAAACAAATCATGTGCTGTCACAGGACAGATGGCCTAAGAATGTCCAAAGTTTTTAGAACTTTCCAATTTCCTTCTATTTGCATCCTCAAGTTCTAGCTCTTAATCCCTCTCCAGTACAACAGTCTGTGGAAAACACAGATATACTGCAGAAGAAGAAACAAATGAATCACAGTTAGAGGGGAGAAAAGGATTCATGGAGAGAAAGAGAATGAAGCAAAAAAAGATGCTACATATTTCATCATTAAAAACATAAACAGCAGACCTAGAAAAAGAGATAACAGAGAAAATGATTCAGAAAAAAAAAGCTGAAAAGAACAGATTTAATTCTAAAAAAAAAAAAATCAGATGTGTTAAAATATTAAGAAATAAGTAGTCAAAAATTATTCAAGCATTCAAATACCATAACACAGGCATCAAAGGATGTTTTAATATTTTAAATGTCTATTGCTACTTTTCCAGTGATTTTCAAAAACCAGTAAGACAAAATTCCAAGCCTCTTCTATATACAAGAGTAGACTTTTGTTATTTAAATGACAACAGAGTAACACGTATGTAATTGTATGCTGAAATTTTAAGGAACTAAAAGATCTCATAGTAACAAGTCTATAGAATTAGTAGCACAAGTGGAGATAACTTAAGAAAGCTATATTTATTGCAGTATTTGCTTTATCTGTGCACTAGCTATATCTCACAACTAAAACCCAGAAGAGAATATTAAACTATGTAGCCTGTGTATCACTGGATATTATAATTATGAGGGTAAGCACTATGTAGCCTGTGTATCACTGGATATTGTAATTATGAGGGTAAGCATATGTGCATCTGGATGACATTTAGACAGATCACAACACTTCAGTCCTCAGACAACCAAGCCTTTGCATGCTACAGTCAGACAAGACAAATACATTACTCTTTAATAACACCTCCAAGTGAGAAATTGATTTGATGAAATATACCCCGATTGTCCTTGTGTGACATCTGTGCCATACACACACTGGGGAGAGGGAAGAAATTAAACACCTGCCAGCTTGACTTCCAGAGAAAACATTTCTGGCCTCAAACACAATGAGTTTGGTACTAAGAATGTGGGCAGATAAAGTCTCTTGAATAAGGTAAATCAAGCATGGGGGAAAGATTATTTTCTTTCCACACCTGAAGACTGATCCAGCGCTGCCTGGTGTCCTATTACCACCTGTGGGAAAACTGAAAACAGAAAGACTCTGACTTAATTTAAAGAAAAATAACTCCTTTCCTCACTTCTGCACACAACTGTTTAAAACTTGAAACCCAAAATTCAGTTATGCTGGCCTGGCAGCCTTACAAGGCTTTTGAAGGCAGCCCCTCACCCTCGTTATCAATAAAAAAGGGACAGATACCACAGCAAAAGACATGACCACAAACCTGTCCTCCAAAATCCTTGAATATACAAGAACCAAAACAATTCCCTAAGCAGCCAATTATCTTTTATGCACCTAGCCCAGACTGGAAGATTTCTCCTTCTCCTGTTCATCAACCCAATGTAAACTGAACACACATTTACTCCCCAATGGTAATGATCCTATTTCCCCTATAGTTTAAAGCAAGTTCTGGTTTCATTCTCACTCAAACACTTTGGCTATTACCATCTTGAAATAGGCAGACAGAAAATATTCATATATATGAAAAACTCTATTTAATTCATTAAAAATAAAATTGCTATGAAATTATATTTAGCATAGGTGGAAAAAACATGAGAGCCAGGCTACTACATCTCTAAGACTATTTTCATGTGAATAAAAATGAGGGTAGAAAGAAGAAACATGGTTTTTAGACATCTATGTAGTGAAGTTGCAAGGAGGAGATCACATCTCAAATCAAATGCAAACACTCTTGAAGTAATTCACTAGTCACTCTAAGAATAAATATTGTTAAACTTCTGAACTCCAAGGCCACCTGTATTTTATGTCTGAAGTATCGGAAAAAAAAGTCTACTCAGTAAAAATAAAGAAACAGACAGAAAAAATATTTTTTAGCATTAACTGCAGAATTCACACAACTGCATTTTGACTCTCCAACATGAAAACATAACTATGAAAAATCAGTCCACCAGATTCAGGATACCATCAGTTTGTGGAAGAGCATTACTGAAGTCCTCTGTTTTTCTTTAATTTAGTCTTCAAATACAAATTGTAAGTCCTATAGAACTAAGAAATCAGAATTTATTCTGCCTTAACCATAAAAAGAATATATGCATTTCCAATACCATCCTTAAAACACAGCTGCGTAGTCTAGTGCAAGACTTTCAGCTAGGTTATCAACGTGTTTCAGCAGAGAAGGAACACAAGACTCAAAAAACAGCTTCCTCATGATCAGGGGCACCACTCAGGCCTGATTATTTTAACGATGTGTCATGTAACACCTAAAAGTAATCATCATCCAACCGCAATAACCTGAGCTTCACCTCCAGTATCCTCAGCCTTCACCTCTCTTCCTGAACCAGGGATTTCACAGGAGGAAACGTGCACTTAATGAGTGTGCTAATTGGCTGACCAATGTACACAGTCTGACAGGTTACAGGGTAGGCTAAAAAACCACAGACCTTGCACCAACCCTGCTGTTGTGTGTACAACATCATTTTTCTTTCCCTCTTCCATCAAACCACCATTTCCTGAGTTTGCATAACGTGTGTGTCTTTAAGAAACTACCCCTCCATCAATTTTAGTGAAATTAGCCAACACATACAGCACTGATTGATGGAAATCGAAAAAAAGCACTATCATTTCTCTCATTCCTTCACAATGTCCAACCAAAATCAAGCATATCATAGCAAACTTTTATTAAAAAAAAAAAAATTTAAAAAGGGAAAAAAAAACCTACAGAAATATTCAGACACCTAGCTAAATCTCCAAGAAGGTAGAGTTCAATCATTTTTTATAAGAGTGACTACCCGGCATATTTGGGCACCTTTAAAATGCAAATTTATAGACGATCAATAATGGTGCGTAGATGGTTTATATAACACATATGCTGCAAGTCATTAAAAAGCCAAGGAAAATTTTATAACTTAAGTCACATGTGCATGCTAAAAGCGATGCAATCCCCAGTATGTAAACCAGTTAAGAAAATACATGAGATTACTCAAGCAGCAGGCAGAGATACAGACTCATGTCAGATTTCTTTCATAATTGTATTTAATTATTTATATGTTCTTTTATAACCATTTGCAATTCTGTAAGAATTTTACAAGAACTTTATTCCTTTGCTTTATAAAAATTATTTTTAAGCACTTTGGAGTAACTTAATTTCAAAATGCCCTCGGGTAACACTTGGGTTTTGAAAGACACTGTTGTTGAAATCAGCAATTTGTTTCGCATGCCTCCTCTTAAACATTCAGATTTGTTGTTCCTCAATTAGCTGGTCCCTCCCTGATTTCACGGATTACAAAGCCTGGCTTCCAGATTTTTTCATTTCATAAATCAGTTCCTGCAACACTCTGAGGAAGAGCGTGTGCCTCCTGCTCTCACCTCCTCTGTCCCTTATGAGATGTTATATGAGGTGATCACCATCAGGGGGTTAGGTTCTTTTGGTTTGGCTTTTAAAAAAGTTTTCCATATCATCCACCCAACTAAAAAAAGACACGAACAGCACTCACATACTCTTTGAATGACATTTAAATTACCTTCAATGCTGGCATCACTCTTATTCCATGATGACCTATCTTCACCACTTGTTTGCCTTCTACTTGAGTAGAGGGCTATTTTTCATTCTCCTTGAAATGTCTAACAATAATTTTCAATGATTTTCCCTCCTACCCTGAAATTCTTGCACTCGACTATACAGCTGTACCAACTTAAAAGAACAGATTTATGTCTCCTTGATAAACAGTCCCTTTAATGATTTTTGCTGGTTCCCAGTATTTCTAGTGTCTTTACCAAGATCTTTGCTCAGTCAGTCAATGTTGGGGGTTTCCCTGGTTTCCACCATTACTGCAATGCAAGCTCCAGGTTACTCCTTGCATCTTTGAGCATAAATTCTTCAGCTCAGCTGAATGCTTTAACTGATTCTTTTGAAATTCACATTATCTCAACAAAAGCCTACTTTTGTTTATTTTCAATTTATGACAGAATTTTACTGGTCTGGCCCGAAAGCCACCTGAACAGAGCAGCAGATCAGAGCCTGGAATGAAGATGCCGCAACCAGGTTCTTACTTTAGTAACACGCTAATTTTAGTCATATTAAACCCAGCTTCCAGAACAATCTAAAGGCAAGGACACACCGACCTACATGTCATTCATAACCCAACACAGAGATATGGGACACTAGACAGTACTGAGATGATCAGGTATCCCAGCACAAAGCAATCACACACCACCATCACCGCAAGCCCAGGAACCAGGTCCTGAAAGAAATAAGTTTCTCGATGGCCTGTCCCAGAGATCCAAGCTGGCATACAAGAGTGTATTCAAGAGTAACACTAACATCCTTCTTAGCCTCCCCACCCTCCTTTCAATGGGTTCACAGCACAAACAAAGCAAGCATCACATTTTAATACACTCAGGAATTCTAGACTATTTTAGAACACAATCTGGCCAGCACAGACTTCTCGCACAACTCAGAAAGATGACACATGATGACTATGTCTACGCTGACAGATAAGACAGGATGGGTTTTTGTGTCTGTTGGCTCCTCAGCTTTGCTCAGGACCTGTCCAAACAGCTCTCCTTAAAAGAAACCGCACATGAAGCGAGCCTGAAGCAGCAGCAGCACAGCCAGTGTGCACCATGCATTCTTGGGACCAACCTCTGGCCCTACCCTACAGCAATGTGCACACAGCCAGGAAAGCAATGCGACACTCATGCTTCATTCTGTCTCACTGTGATCTTTGGCTGGTGACTCTGCCTTCACAGAATCACAGAATCATTTAGGTTGGAAGAGACCCTTGGAATCATCGAGTC
>JAOXJM010000001.1:208541381-208556657 GCA_026413425.1 Tringa solitaria | reverse complement strand
CGAGCACCATGTCAATTCCTCTCTTGAATACCTCCAGGGATGGTGCCTCAACCACCACTGAAAAGTGGTAGTTGCTAAGAATATCTGGAATTAAATACTCCACATGGCATCCTTTGTGTTTGTTTCCACGTGGAGTCTCTTCTGACCTCTAAAAGCTAGTCCCTCCCATCACTTTTACCCCATGCAGATAATAACGTTATAATAACGGTCATCTCTAGATGGTTTCATTAGTGAGATTAGCACTGAGATGCAGCTTCAAAGCTCTTTACGAGCTGCGATGTGCAGCGCAGGCAGGCCTGTGCCTTCCCACACGACTACCACATCACTCAGGATATCTGGTGATAATTTGTTCCAATAACATTTCAAGTGCTCTTTTTAACAATAATTTAATTTTGTGTTTTAATAAAAAAAAAAAAAAAGCAGATGTAGACTGCAGCAGAACAATTCCCTGCACAAAATACCTTCTGAACTCCAGACAAATGTGTTTTAATAGACTTCCCTCGCATATCATTTCGGAAGACTTTCAAGTGTACAGATGCTATCCAGTTACCACCAATCTGCTGGCAGCTGCTTCACAGACCTGTCCTACAGTAAAAATAAGCTATCAAAAAATGACAGCACAAGAAAAATATGGCCAAAATGATAGCATTTAAAAGCAACAAGTGATTAATATCCTGTAGTCACTCTTGTTTTCCAAGCTTTTTACGGATCTGAAATATTTGCAGGACAAAGGTCCCAGAAGTCCCAGGAGAGGGGAGAGATCCACTGCTGCAAAAACAAACCCAGAACTAAACAGCTCGTCAACAAGATCAGCAAAGAAATGTCATTTTCTCCACTGTGTCACATGCAGTCAGTGTTTAGAGCTGCCTCCTTTCTCAGCAAAGCCCCCTTGGACCCATCCCTCCTTAGAGAGAAGGGGAACTAGCTTAAGATCCATGCAAAAAGCTTGGAAAATACCAACTTGTCTCACTTCATGCTGTGGAAGGATTTCACCGTAAAGAGAGCAGAGGGACCCAACAGGTCTCAACATGTGGAAGTGCTTCTTTGTCGACCCGAAGGTTTTATGGAAGCTAAACCAGGCTTATTATTGAATTTCTTTTTGTATGCTGCAAATTACTAAAGAGAGGTCCCAGATTTCAAAATCTGGCCTGGATTTCAACCTCCCAAAGAGCTGAGCTGATTGATTCTGTGGTTACAGTTCAAGTCCTGTCAAGGAGCCAGTTGCAAAACTGGCATGTGGTTCCAGCCTCAGATTTTGATTATTTTTGGACCAAGAGCCGGGTGCGTCTGGAGCTGGGATTTTACATTATGTCTCTATTAAGTAACATTTTGCAAGCACTCAGCCCAGAAGGAGAGAGTACATTCCAAGGGGCACAGACTGTTTTAAAATAAAATTGTTTTTTAATTCTCAGGTTCCCATCTTCTGCATCATCAGGACCTGAGCACCACTTGAGCGATGCTTGCAGCTGGGCAGGAGCTGCCTGCAGCCCACAGCTCAAGCATCGCCCTCGATGGAGCGGTCCCACACCTCACCCAAGCCCTCTTCTCCCTCTGCCACCCTGCAAAACCTGAGCTGTCACCAGCAAATTCAGCGTGGGTATCCCAAGGATGCAGACAGCCCTCCCAAACCGGTGGCACCATGCCTCTACTGGTGAAAAGGACCACGGGACTGCGAACCTCTCTGTGCAGTCCCATCATGGGGCTGTGACCAAGCTAATGCTTCTAACCTTGGTACAAATGCCCAGCCTTGCCTTTCTTCACCATGCCAGCCATGCTCCAAAAGCTGAGCCTTAACAAGGGACTTTCCCCCCTTAAAACCCTCTGATCGAAGCTAACTCTACTTGGGTGCAAGTGATGGAAAGAGGGAAAAGTGGGAAATCTGGTGACCTTCCAGGCTCAGTGCCTTTTCGGCTGAACTGTGTACGATGATGGGTGAATAAGGGGAATAACAGACATGTGGGTTTTAATTAAGCCATAAGAAGACTCTGTTCTGTGATCAAAGCAATGGGAAAGCTTCTGCACGGCATTTATTTATCTCTAGGTTGATTTGTTTTAAGGGTCTGTAAAACACATTGCATCTGTGGTAATTTTTACTATTTCTGGCCATGTGAGCTTTGTCACTACACATGTCTGGAGCTCTTGAAAGTACATTCAATAAGCATGAACTAATCCTCGCACTAGGCCAGTGGGTGGTTGTGGGTGAGTATCCCATAAAATGGCTCGTGACCTCTTTGAATCATACCCCAAGGAGAGGGCGGGTGCCTGCATTGTGCATTTTCTGCAGATTCAACAAAATGAGGATTTGGGGGTTACCTATGTCCCTGTGGCTCCCTCATATCACGTGCACCATTCATAAGGCATAAGCCACAAATCAGTAAACAGTATTTCCTCATAGAAGGAAATACCTCACAGAGGCACAGACAAGAAAAAGTAGTTTATCCCATGGTAGCTCAAGAGAACAAATGTGTCTCCTGCCTTACAGAGCTCTGTTATTCACCTGTCCCGGCTCCTTCTTACCACTAATGAAGTCAGTGTGTCTAATCAAACTTGATCGGAACAAATTATGATTCATATCTCACCTAAAGTGACTGTCAGAGTTAAGCAGCCTTTTAAATATGGAGTTCCTTGAAATACTGATACACACAAACGTTACTCAATAAAGATTACTCTTCTAAAGTTATTACCCATATTAATTACAATATGATTTCTTTCCCCTCCCCTCCTGCTTGCTACCAAGGGCTATCAGAGCTATGAGAAAGTGAAGTGCTTTGTAACTCTGGATTGCTAACCATCAACACAGCTGCAGATTCATTTCCAGTTGCAGATGCTTTCTGGCTAATGAAGTTAGAGCCAGAAGAAATGCAGTTTGGCTTTGAAGTTTTAAAGAGTTTACAGGCCTGATTGTGGGAAAGGGAAAAAAATACCTTTTTATTTGTACTTTGGGCGAATTAATTTTTGAAATGGCTGAAAGGCAGACAACGAGCCTTGCACTATCATGCTTGCAGAGCTGCTTTTGAGATTGAAGCTAAACATAAAAACTTCTTGGACAGGAGCCTGAAGTGCTCCCTGGGGAATAATTGTGCAACAGCAGAGGGATGAACTAGATGATGAAGTAAATCTTTTTTGCCATTACTGTCTGTGATTCTAAAGTTATTAGAGTGCTACTAAGGACATGATAGCAGGAGAGACTTTTAAAACTCTTGTAAGACTTGCGAGACAAAAAAAAGCAAAAAAACCCAGCAGCTGTAAAAGCCAAAGGCACTGCCAGGCTTGCTGTGCAGCTCAGGCAATACAGAAATTCTATGAATTTTTAGAATTACCCCAAACCACTGGAAAAAGGACAGAACAGCCAAGTGACAGTCTGCAAAGAGAGAAAAGGCTTGGGAGCTGCCATCAGAGTGCATGCTGAGGTAGGAGCCAGGAGGAACTGCGGCGGTGGAAAACAAACATCCTGCCTAGAGGACAAAATCACTCAATGTGCTTGTGAAGGACAGGACACATCTACCCTGCTTGCTCCAGATCCTGTCGCATTTTCAGTGATCAGAGCAGGTGGATGGAAAACTACCCATTGCCTGGAGGCAAATGAGTTGGATGGCCAGGCTGGATGGGGCTTTGAGCAACCTGTTCTTGTGGGAGATGCCCCTGCCCAGAGTTGGAACTCAATGACCTTCAAGGTCCCTTCAAACTCCAACCATTCTATGATTGTATGAGTGTGTTGAGTTGCCAAGGGGAGGAGACAGGGGGCAAGGAGAGCATCCCAGCTCAGAGCTGGGGTCCTTCAGCTCCACAGGGAAACTGTGAGGGAGTCAAGCAGGGAAGGAGAAGGAAGGAAAAGGAAAGCATGTCCAAGGACCCTATGTAGTTCACTGCAGCTCAGAAAGTCCTCAAGTTAGCTGAAATCTCACTTCCAGACATGTCACAAGACCAGCAGAGATGTAGGAGCAAACTCTAACAAAACTTGCATTTGAAAGACATTTTGGACCATTTTGGTGAGATTATTACAGTGGGGCTGCTCTGAAGCCCTATGCTTCTCTCTGTCTCCTTTAATAACGTCATTCAGCAGAGCATCTTAGTGTCATCTTCCTTCCTTTTTAAAGGCAAGGTAATCACAAAAATGTGATAAGTCTTGTTTTTTGAGAGGTAAAAAGAGATGAATTACTGGCAGCAGTGTACAATGAGTGAGAAGGAAAATCTCATGGAAGAAAGTTATGTCAAAGGTAAATGTGGAAGCATCTGGAGAAAACAGCAGAAGAGAGGGAGTGGAGCCATGCTCAGAGCTCATGAGGTGCAAACCCATAGAAAGCAGTGAAAAATAAATATGTAGCTTTTGAGAGCCTTGGATGGGAAGGTGGTGTTTGTGGAAGTGAATAGGATTCTATTGCCTAAATTCTTGGAATAAGAGACAACCAGGTATCATAGGCTTTCTGCACACGAGGATCCTCCAGCACGTTGAGAGTTGCAAAAAACCTGGCTCTGTGTTTCCCCTAAACAGTCTTGCAACGCTGCGAAGATCAACCATGAAAAACCATTTCATGTGATTTGGGTTTTCTGAAGGTGGCAGTGGTGAAACTTCTCCACCCACAAACACAGCATCGAATCTCGCTCAGTAATACAGCACTATCCTGGAAAGACGTCTTTAATGTGGGGGCTTCAAAACACATGGCATCAGCTCTGGAGGAGCCTTTATGACAACACGCACTTGAACTTTGCAAGGTAAAGGAGAAGATAAAAATCAATGGAGGGAAAAGTTAGTGCTGTGAGCTGCCCGGCCAAAGCAGATATACTGTGGTTTGAGATTTGTGCTACAATATCTTCCATGGCTTTGGAAAGGTCACACATAAAAGGAGCAAATGGTTAGTACGTAAATGCTGCAAAGAGCATCTGAGAGGAAACAGGTAGACAGGAAGGGATGGAAGCCTTTCTTGTAAAGGTCCTAGGGATTTAGGACAGAGGCGGGCACCTACAGATGGTGCCACACAAACAGGAAAGCCTCTTTGAAGGTTGAGGCAATTTTCCTGTTCCTGAAGCAATACAGAAGGGAGCTGGTGGAAGCAGGCATGCCTGTTGGGGAATGTGGTGGTTTCTGCTTGTGTTTGATGTGGTCAGAGCAGAAGAACAACACCAAATGTGGAATGAGATATGAAGCCCAGGTTTCCTGACTTCAAGGTGGTTTCCAGAGCAGGTGGTGTGATACCGGGCCATGTGTCCAAAGCGGTATAGCCAGTATAAAACCAACATTCCCTGCAAAGAGAGGAAGGGGAGAGGGGAAGGGGTTGAAAGTAGGAATGAAAAGTGAACTTATAAAATGCAATTAAAAGATGGAGAGCCCCACAAATGTGGAGAGCTAGGCATGGCCAATCAGGGACAATTTCAATTTTAATTCTTTTTCAGTAGTCTCCTTAATTTATTTGGCCTGTGGCACAGTAAGTCAAGTGGCAAAAGCAAAGGAGTGCTGGGGAAAGGGATGCTGGGGCCCATCCCAGGTCTGCCTGGTGATTAGGGTTTGCATTTGCCTTTAAGGACTTCCCAATTCTCCCCCGCATCAATGGTTTTCACCGAATCCCAGAAAATCAGAACAATTCTCAGAGATGGGCAGGATCCCTGACGACGTACTGTGGAACTCATGTCTGACTCAAAGATCTTTGAATTTTAGAGGAAACAAAATGTGTTCCAGGCTGACCTTTTAAATCTATCTATAGTACTTTGATGTTGCTAGACCAGAATCTGAGTACCTTCCAAATTTAACAGTTTTAGCTGTCAGCTACCTTTCCAAAACAGGAAAGTTCTGCTCTCCTGTAACTGAGCTAAGAGCCTTCAGCTCCTTTTAGAGACAATAGAGAGAAACAACATTATTCAGTGATTCATCTGACCTATTTTAAACATCAACTTTAGGGAAACTTGAATTGTGACCTACAAAATGGCTTCTCCTCTCCATTGACTGTGAAGAAGTGTTTATCACATCACAGACATCTGCATTTACTCAGCCCAAATTGCATCCAGAGAAGCAAAAGCCCAGACTAATTCTCTTTATTTCATTGGAGTTTGACATTTAAATGTCTTCCAAATCTGTGCGTGGTTACACAGACAGGAGAAGTAAATCCAGGTCCGAATTCCAGTCTAACCTCTGATCACTGGATTATCTTCCTTCTGGGTCTGGTATAAAATGAGAAATGGTTTGTTTTTAGCTTCTCTTTCACTTACAACTAAATTCTCCAAACAGGCCAATATGGTTTGAGTTCTTCTGTTCAACAGAGCATAAATATCCCCAGAAGGTCAAATCTCAGCATTACCTCCATGTTAGAGTTCTTGCTCAAAACTAAATTGCCTGATCATTTAAAACATGATCCTAACTCTAATTTGCCTCAGATTTACACCACACCAATTCTATCTAAAATCACATCTGTCCAGATTATTTTGCTTCTTATTTACATTTGAATCTTGTCAGAATGCTCTACAGCTGTTTTAGCTGTCATCCTCTGCCGTAGGTTAGATAAAGTTATATAATAGGATGAAAATGATTTATAGGATTTCTTTGTAGTGATATCATTTGGTTATTAAAGTTTGCAGTAAATTTCTCTTCTACCTCAACTACAACACCATATTTCCCAGGGAAAACAATCATCTTACTTTTCCCTTCACATATGCCTCTTCTCTTCCATGCCAATTTTCTCCTCTCTTCTACTAGACCTTTTTTCCTTTACTGGGGAGGTGGAAAGGCACCCATTTCTACCTGTAACTGAACCACAATTCCCATAGTGAAGAAACAGATGTGCAGCCCATTGTTCATGTTTTTTTTTCTGCCTTAACTCCTTTCCTCTTCAGTCATCCAGTCCGTATGCGGCTCTTCCCGCCATTCCCTTCAAAACACTTTGAGAAGCTCTAGAGCTCCAGGGCTCTTGTCCTCTCCTATCTCAGATCCTCTGCTCCCTAACTTCTGTGAGCCCTCAACTACATGTCTCACAACTCAGTGACTCTGCCTGTTATTGAGATTCCCTGCTCCTTTCCTTTACAAGACACCGGCTAAAGGTCCTAAGATCTTGGCAAACTCAAGCTGTAAGGTAGTGATGTTCCTGATGTTCAGCTTTCTGCTGACATATTCTTGGAAACTTCACTCATTCCTGGGTTGAAAAAAGGAGATGAAAGAGATTGTTGCACAGGTTAAAAGAAAAAAGTAGTGACATTTTGGGTAAAATGAGGCTGTTCTAGTGCTGCTGGATTTGGAAGAGTAGCTCATATTTTTAGGTGTTTGCAGCAGTTGTGTTTCTCTTCTTGTTTTCTAAAAGTCTGCCCAAATCTGACCAATTTCTAAGCTCTCAAAAAAAAAAAACCAAAACAAAACAAACAAACACATTTGCTCTACTGAAGCTTTTTCTGTGCAAATAGCTACCCACTTTGAAGAGTCTGTCCTTACTGTGCATACACAAATCCTTCATTTTTTCCCATGTGCTCAAAACATTTACACTCACAAGAATGTGGTACTAATCAGGGCCTGGCACTACCCTGACTGCAAAGGCATCTAGTCCACCAGAACTCTACGACTGCTCCAGCTGAAGGCATCAGGGACAAGGACTGACTTTCCCAATGATGAAGGGCCATGGAGCCAAGGGTTGGGACTTGGTAACTGGGAGCCTGAGCATTTCAACTCAGCATGAAAATGTTTAAGATAGGATTAGGAAAAGAGAATTGGATTAGTGGGAAGTTGGAAATTTGGGATTTGGAAGAAGTGACAGAGAAGTTGGGAAGGATCTAAATTATCATGTGAGACTGTGACTTGGGGGATCTGGTTCAGGACAAGTAGTCAAAAACAGAGATTTGGAGTCAATGCAGAGGTGATATATAGGCTGAAGAAGGGAACACAAGGCCAGGATATCCTCGTCTCCTATCTCTGTGGGAGCCATCTCATCTCTGACCACTGGTGATAGGAACCAGCCCAGGTTGAGCTTAAAAAGAAGAAGAAAAGCCGGTAAAGAGGTAAATGGCTACAGAAGGAGATGGGGACTGGACTGAGAAGCTTGGTGAGTGAGGCTGGGAGAAAGAAGGTTTTGTATCCGCTGTCTTCTCCAAGGAACTTGCAGCTACAGATGTTTCACATAGGCAGGGAAGAGTATTTCCCCCTGAAATTGTGCAGGGATGGAAAAGTGTTCTGGTTTGGCCCATTGACAGCAAACGTGTGTACTGTGACCTCATGATCTTAATCTCTAATGTTTTCTTTTTTCTGGCTGGATGGGCTTTTTGCTGATTTACAGATCAGCTCCTCCTTATGGTAGATAAGCTGTCTCCAGGCAGAGGCCTGCTCTTGCCGGTCTCCTGGTCTAGCACTTTTATAGACACCTTGTACTTTACTAGAAAAAGCTCTCAGTGTTTGGACAGTCATCATTCAAGAGAAAGGGTTGACCACCACCTATCACCTTGTGGATAGACATGGTCGAGCAGCAGGATCCTGCAAGATATGAATCCCATGCATCTTAAGAGACCAGGGTCTTGCTTTCATTCTGCTGGTACCCAGACCACACAGCAGCTGGTGGATGTTCCCATTTTTGACAGAAAGACAGTCCTCGGGCTTGACATTGTGTCTGACACAAAACTATTATTTTATTCGTAAGAAGTTTGCTCGCTCATCATTTGCGTCTTCTTGAGAATGGATTGCATCCAAACGTGCTCTTTTCTTCCTTCCCTTCCTAGGCTGGGCTTGCTCATGCCCATTGGTATTTGAAGAGTTGTTCAACACTCCAAAAGAAACGGAGCCAGCTTTGTTTCCAAGCTCCTATTACTCACCTTCTTTATCTTGTAAAGTTAAAAGCTTTAATGGATCTGTTTTGCTAGAGCATTTGAGGTTGGAGGATAGGAAGAACTTCAAAGGTATTTAATAGCAGCTTTGTCTCTGATTTTGTAAAAAGACTGAATAGTTTGATTAAAAGTAAACTCAGCTTGCAGTATTGCATGGAACTCTGCTGATCTATTTTTACTGCATCACAAATAAAGCTGAGGAGAGGGGGAAATCCCACTGACTAAACAGGACGTGTGGGAAGGATGGAGCACATCTCCATTCTGTATTACCCAGGTACTCATTAACTCCCTGATAACCAGTTTAGACAACACAAAGTGGAACGTCTCCAGCAACAGATGGTGGTGATGAGGAAGAAAGAGGAGTGCAGCAAACAAGATAAAACTTGGCAGGAAAATATACACAGGAATTTTTGTTCGTTAGGGCAGAGATTGGAATCTGAGAGCCCTAAGTTTAACCACTCCTTTGTTGGCAGGAAGTGCCTGAGAAGTATAAGGACAAAGATAACTCCCATCCCTGAATACACAGCTGGCCCACCCTCAAAACCCCATCTAGCGATGCAGTTTCTGATTTAGCTCAAATGATGGAGCATCTGTGGTGTAAGCCCATGGTCCACGTGTGCTGCTGACCAATGTGGGTACCAGATGGATCCCTGTAGAACAGTTTAAATTTGCAATCTCCAAACTCTTCCAAAGTTCAGAAATGTAAGCATCCTCTTGGCCCATGTAGCTTTAATTCAAGGTTGATGTAAATTGACAAAACTTCTTAATTAACACTACCGTGTGCTTTCTCCAGTGTGGCCCAGAGCTTTACAACATATTCTCATCCTTTGCCACAAAGAACATTCCTTTAATAATTTTTTTAATAAACAAAAAGCAAACTTAGGTAGTAGTGGTGTGAAAGGTTTATTCTTCAGAAAGAAGAATTCTTCGATATCTTTCTAGATGCATGAAAGCATGAAAATAAGGCATCGTAAGAGGAAAGTATTTTCCCAAACTAATTAAAAGTCTCTCTTTGAGTGAAGCAGAAGAATTTCATTGACAAGGATCCTATACAGGCTTTCATACACTCACTGTGTAGATAGACAGATATTTTTGGAATGCATCTCCTGATGAGATATCAGGGCTGTTATTAATTCTGTCTGTCATTTTTATTGAAAGCCAAACAAATTGCATATAGTGTATGAAGAGCAAATGTAAACCTTCAGTGGCAAGTAGCGCAAGAACCCCCAAGATCAAAGCAAGCCATGCTTTCTCTTTTACGTGTCTTTTAATATATCATGTCCTGCCTTGATAAGAACATTTTCTAGGCACTTACCAGGCACTAAGCAGCAAAAATATGTGCAAAACTCAGAAATTGCAGACTTTTTATTTCTGTGTTTATGAAAGAATATAGCAGCAATGGTACTTGGTCTCCTGTGAAGTGTTGTGAGACCTGAAGCCACCATATGTATTAAATTCAGAGGGATCGTGTGAAATACTTCATTAAAGCCCGCAGCCTGTTCCCATTTCACCTTCAACCTATAGTTCTTTCACAAAAGTAAGCGTGCATTGCTGGGCATGTGGTTTCCTATAGCTTGCCCCTTCAGCAACAGGATCTCTGGAAAAATAATGCACTTGAAAGGAAGTGACTAGAGTGAAGGTGCCAATGTTTGGTACAAAGATAACCAAAAGTCTCCCTGCACATCAGCCCAGAGGCTGCAATTCTCCCTGTATCACAAGGGATGACATTGTTATGGCAATTTGGGAACAGCTAACAACAGAGATGAGCAAAATAAAATAAAACTCAAACCCCAACAACCCAAAAAGGAGCCATGGAAGTACCTTAGTCAAACCTAAGAGTGATCACACAGGATTTTCTCAGGTATGGTGGTTGCACCATCATGGTTCTGGAAACCACAAACCCCAGCTGGGTGCCAAGCAGCCAGGACTACCTGAGCTGCTCCTACTGCCCTGCAGCAGGAGAAATAGGTGTCCTGGCAGCCCCCAGCCCGTGCCATGTCACCTCTGGTGCTGGAGACCCCTCCAAGGCTGTGGAAGAGGCAAGGTGGTGATGCAGGGAACCGTGCCCCTCTCATCAGCGGCAGCTCCAAAATAGTGGGGGATTGTGCAAACTAGTGCTGACGGTATTCCTAACTTTGATCCCGGATTTAACTCTTTCATTCAAATATGTAAAATATTTCAAACCCCAAACAGAGGATTTCTACTAAAGCCTTCCATAAACTGACTTCACAGAATGTTTTTGTAATCCTTCCAGATTTGCAAGAGTCAAAATTGGGAGGAAAAAGAGGGCAATACTATTTTTTATGGGGCAAAAGAAAAGATTCTTCTATTTCCAGATGTCTCACAGCCCTTTCAAGTGGAGACGAGGATATTATGACAGCAGATTTTATAATTCTTGGCTTCAGAATCACATCAAAATTGTGCTTTATCTGACATCAAAAGAATGAGCTGTTTTATCGTCATGATGGTGCTAAAGATCTTGCGTCTGCTCAGATTAGTAACAATGCAAATAAGGCAGCTATAGAGAATTAAAAAATCACAGTTGTGTCCTTAGGCTTTCCCTGTGGTTTATCAGCTTCTAAACAACCAGCTATATGAAGAAAGAGAACCAATGCAGAGTTTATGTTCCAGATTAGAGCTTAATACAAACGAATGTAGACAACTTTTTCACAAGCTTGAATCCTAGACGATTTTGAGATTTTGTCCCATAAGACCCCTAACTATTTTGATAATATTAAACTATAAGTTTAATTTGATAATATTAAACTAAATGCCCCAAAACTGTAACCTTAATTGAAGTATTTCTTTCTGGTGAACATGAAAACAAACATTAAAGTGAGCGTGACAAAATAGGCCGTCTATTTTGCACATAGTTTATTGCAGACTCTTAGCATTGCCCAAGCAACAATTTAATTTATAATAATTGGTTTTGATGGACCTCCTCTAACTGGATTTCAGCAAAGCAATTGAGATGGAGCCACGTAGGGAATTATTAGCAAAAGGGTCTGGCTGAAGCAGAGACAAAAGGTGCTGAAAGGGGAACCATCAGGGTAGAGGGAGGTTACAAGCAGTTTCTCAAGCATCACTCTTAGCCAGTCTTAACTGAATATATTCACCAGCAACATTTGCACAAGAAGAAGGATCCCATTAATGAAAATTGCTGATGACATGAAGCTGGGAAGAGCAGCAGGATATCTCACAGGAAGAACTCAGGGAGCCGTATTAGTGAGAAATACCCTAAAGATATTTCATTATACAAAGCTTAAGATCGTGCACTTAAAAGGGAATTTTGTTTCCTGAATGAGGTCTGGTGGAAAGAAAGAGACAGAAAGTCTGTTTTTATGGCAAAGCCTGGGAAATGTGAATTTCTAATACGGATGTCTCCAGAGTACCTACCTGCAAGCTTGGGTCCAGTTAAGATTTTTAGCACTGGCAACAACAACAGTGGTCACAGGTACTTAGAAAAAATGTGAGTATTTCTGGGTATCCGCTTGTGAACAGTTATTTCATTGGTACAATGAACCGAACACATCTCACAGGTTCTTTAAAATTATTCTCTCATTTTTTATTCTTCCTGTTAAATAATTACTCCCCACAGGAGGTGGGTGGCAGGCATTGAGTGGTACATCCATAATGGTGGGAGCGTGGCGATCCCTCTCCTGCTTGGCTGTGACCAGAGACATCTCTGGCCATGAGGATGAGTCCTGCTGAGCAAAGCTGCTCTCCTTCCACCTGCAGAGCTCACTCGGCCTCAGCCTTTATTTCAGGGAAAAGAGGTTTCAAAGTTAACCACACATCTGGTGTGTTCCCAGCATGAAGGGCTGCCTTTCCCCCACCCACACGCTCTGAGAAAGTTCTTCCTGCTCTTTCATTGCCCACAATGATCCCTCAGAAAGGCTGGCTGGAGAGAAGTGCTCCCACACGCCTGGTGACATTTAAGCCGTGTGGCAGATCCCTCTGTACCCGGGTCCTGCTCCCACCCAAGACAATAGCGGACTTTGGTGGGTACGGGATGAAGCCCAGTGTGACATTTTCATCCACCCCACGCTTCTTCGCTGAGTGAAGCTTTTGTGAGACAGAAGAGGCCAAAAAACCCCTGTTGTTCCACCTGTTTCTGTATCCCCGGTCCCACGGTCAGTTGACCCTGCACTGCAGTGGTGCGTACCTCCTCGCGTGAACCTTTCCCTACCAACAAGGGAACAAACCCTTGTGTGCTCCATTCAGAATGAACAAAAACACAGTAAATTCAGGTAAAACATGACTTTTGGACAAGAGAATTTTGTTGAATGCTGTTGAGACCTTAGTGCTCTCTACAACTCCCTGAAATGAGGTTGTAGCGAGGTGGGGGTCAGTCACTTCTCCCAAGTAACAAGCGATAGGACAAGAGGGAACGGCCTCAAGTTGCACCAGGGAAGTCTAGGATGGATATTAGGAAAAATTTCTTCATCAAAAGCATTATCAAACATTGGAACAGGCTGCTCAGGGAAGTGGTGGAATCACCATGCCTGGAGGTATTTAAAAAACGGGTAGGTGTGGTGCTGAGGGACATTGTTTAATGGTGGACGTGGCAGGATTAAGTTAATGGTTGGACTCGATGATCTTAAAGGTCCCTTCCAACCTAGACAATTCTATGATTCTATAAGCCATAATATCATCTTCAAAGCCTCCTTCCCCTGGGGACCAGAACACCACCACAGGAAAAGCTCACAGAACCAAGGTCTGATTGGGAATTCATTAGAAAAATAATCTTTTATAGAAATTCACAAAAACCAAAGCTTTGTTGAAACTTCCCGATTTCAAATAAGTTTTTTATCAGAAAAGTTTCTTTGACCCAGATGGAATTTTTCAGTCAAAACCAGAGCAGGTGCCACCTACCTGTCCCAGAACAATGACAACAGCCCAGCCATTGGGTAGGCACCCTCTTTGCAGCAGGAAAGCACAAACATACCCGTTGAACAGGTTTTCTGAAGTGTACCTTATCCCCTCATTTTTAAGGACCTCCATTCTATTTCATCATGGGAAATTTTATTCTCCAAGGATGGATGGGAACACAAAAAGAAGGGTGCAGAGAATGAGAAAACACCAAAAAGAAACTGTTTTCTAACTAGCTCAGGTTTAAACTCATCCAAACTAACCCATTTACACCTACCTCTTTCTGTGTGATGGCAAATACAGTTCAACTTCAGCTCAGAAGTGGGACTTTATGTTAGACGAGACTTCAATGAACTTTTGCAAATGTGAACATTTTTGTCCCCTTCTGACCTGCTCATAACAATAAATACATCTGTTTTCACAGGTAAGGGGTGCAAAAAACCCCCCAAAAATCTAAATCATCATTGACCTAACTTCTTCATGTATGCAACCTGCGAGAAATCACCAAATCCATGAAAATGTGGCATAAAATAGTTATAGGAAATTGTTTAGGATAAGCTGGAAAAACTTACTATACCTTATTATTGCTGTCACTTCAATAAGAGCTAACAACCTTCATACTCCCATCACACATCAATATTTCTTGAACACACTCATTATAGTGGAGTTGGCCAGGCCTGCCATAAAAATGCTCTCTGCTCACTAAATCACTCCTCACAGTGATTTCTAAAACTGAAATGGGTGTAAATGAGCACGTCAGTTAACACCTATCAGATATTTTCATTATATGTGTTATTTAAGTGGAGTATTTTATATCATGATCATTTGCTTGGTGAAGCAATAGAAGTGTTTAACTTCTTGTAGATCTCTGCTGATGCACACTTATCTTTCAAATGGAATTTATTGTAAGAAAAATAAACATCGTCCACAAAAAGTTTGCAGATGAACATTCATTGTCTCCCCTTCAGCCACAATAATTTAATTACTGTTAGAGATCTTTAGATTAAAAAAAAAAACAAACAGTATGAGCCTGCTTCATGACTCAGCCTATTCTCATTTAGTTCAAAATCAATCCACACCCAAAGCATCACTGACAATTTTATCCTGGGACTAATCAGTGTTGATAATAGTGTTTGGGGGTATGCTAAGATGTTTCTCTTCTCTTGTTTAGTCATTCACCTACAAAAGCCCACACTACCTTTAACAACAGCCACAGCACACGTGCAACCTTACAGTCACCACGTGAGACAGGAAAAAACATCATCTGGGTGGAAAAGATCAAGTTCCTAATTCTAATGTCACTGATTTATGCTTTTCCTGTGTACCTATAGATAAGTCACGGTCTAAAAATTCCTCATACACGCTGCACACCGGCTTGACGGTTGGTATTTATGCACTCATTTTAAGAGCCTTAATTTACTTCAGCTCTTCGGTTTTCCACCTGTACCGAGCAGAACAGGGAAGGGAAATGACCGGTACTATTCATAAAAACCCTGCAGACACGCAGAGTCCCTCCCTGTGCCTGTACACACAGCAGCCCAGGCGCTGGGAGCCTTGCCCCCGTGTCCTGGGTTGAGAGACACAGGACTAACTTTTCTTCTAATACTGGGGAAAATT
>JAOXJM010000001.1:208531038-208541281 GCA_026413425.1 Tringa solitaria | reverse complement strand
GATTCCCCGTTCCGGGTGGGGAGGGGTCATCGGGTGATAGAATAATTGTCTACACGACAATAAATTGTTATGGGTTTTCTCAAACCATAACACCCCGCAACACGAACCCCGTCCCCCTTCCACCCTCTGCCCCTCTTCTCTGGCCACGCTTCCTTTTCACTCCGGGGATGCAAAGAAGGTTTGTTGGTTGTTTTTTTTCTTTTTACCCACCCATCGTACTCCATCCACTCTTTGAAAGCTTCTCGTCTCCGGGCCTGATGCATATTGGGTTGGCACCCTACCAAAACCCGCTAACAAATGGCAGATTAAGTGGAAACACGGGAAAGAATTTCAAGCATGTATTATACTTGCTCGGAGTTCAGCCTGCGACTTTTAAGAGGAGGGCTCCCCTCTAAACAGGCGGGCCTGGGAATTCAGCGGCCAAACAATTACAGATGCAAGGAAAATACCTTTCCTCTGAGAAAGAAACTCGGTGATATTCTGCAAGTCCTCAGCAGGCTAAATTCACCGTGCGCCCCGGAGGAGCTCGGCGTGGTCTGTGCTTTCTCGAGACCTCAGTTTCCACCTCCAGCACCGTTCTCCCGGGGAGTTATATCATATTAACTCGAATTTTTCCTTATGATGTCAACCTCTTAAAGATGCAGGAGCGGCAGACTGTAATCCTTTCCATTCACAAGCAAAACAGCCCCGCTGTACCCATCTGCTGTTCTGCCTTAAGATAGGAGAATAATGAGGCGCTCGATTCAGCTCTGGGGATTCTCAGCAGTCGTGATCAGCTGGACAATGAGATGTCTGGAGTTGTGCCTGGATACAGTTTGGTGACTCGCGTCTCCTCGACGCACTGTGCTGGCTGCGTGGCCATCTTTATCAGGGTTTAAAGGCCTGGTTTGAAAAGAAGCCCCGTACACAACATCCAAGCAAACATACTTCCCCATGCAGTTTCCAAACCCGCCCAGGAACGGCCCAGCCCGGCTCCTAATGAATACGCCGGCAAAATCACCACCAGCTCAGGTGGGTGCAGGTGAAACAATGCTGAGCTTCAGCACAACAATCCTGCCCACGTTATCTGAGATTTCCTTTTCTTTCCAAAACCAATCCGGAATGTTTGCACAGGGTGTCCAGTAAAAAGAGACTCTCCCACCCCTGATTACATTAAACTTGATGCATACCTTTTTTTTTTTTTTAAAGATTTGCTCAAATTACTCCTTTGCCCTCTGCACAGCTCCACTCTGCCAGTCAGCTCAAGAGAATTAAAGATCTCAGTCTACAGTCCAACGAAGCGCTTGAGAACGCAGGACTAGTGGATGGGAAATCCATCCCACCAGCCAGGACTGATGTTCTCAAGCGCACATGATGTTGTATGCGCATCTAGAAATCAGGAAAGGTGTATGGACACCAACTCCCAAATCAAAAAGTGGAACATTTCTGCACTCCAGCGTTCCTCCAAAAAACGTGGATCTCACAGTTGGCTTCAGAGAACTTTTTTCTTACTGTATCAACTAAAAGAAAAAGAAGACGGACCTGATTTTGATCTTATACTGACTGGTTCAAATTCCTCCATAGTTTATCGACCCTAAAGTTAATTAAAAAAATGTGACTCTCTAGCGTAATAGGTTATTTTCAGCTTTAACTACTCTGGGCTCATGACTGGCTCTGGAACTGCAACAATCACATGAAAGCTAAGATTGATTATTACTGTCCAAAGACACAGAGTAATTAAGCCTACTGAAAAAAAATAATTACTTCTGTAACAGGTGGGGATGAAAGAAAACTGAAGGGAAAAAAAAGAGCATTGAGGATATTAATACATCTGTTCTGTTTCTGAATGTCCTTCCAAATAAGTAACTGAAATGAGACTGAAAGTGCAACCCAAGTATAGTACAAATACAAGAATGTCTGCATTGAAATTCCATAACTTTTCTTTATTCACTGTGATACATTCAAACAAAAGTGCTCCAGAAAACAGCCATAAAGTAAAGGAAATTAAAATAAAAAGGCAGAAAAAGACCATCAGATACATATGGTGATTATTTATATTTCAAAGCATTAGTAACTTGTATCTGAGTGCACCAAAAGCCCACATGAGGGTCCATGTTTTTGTATGCTGCACCTATAAAAATAATAATCATAGGCAGCTCTAGCAAAAAATGTTTTTCAGAACTAGAGCCAAAGCCATCACAAAGATAAAGCACCATCAGGCATATGTTTACAAATGCCATAGTAATTACTAGAGTGTAAAAAAGGCTTAGCTGAACTAACACCTTCCTTGTATAGCACAGGGAACCTCTGCTCAGACTCATTCCTTCCCAGCTCTGCCATTTCACACCAGGGACTTGCATTTGTGCCACAACACCAAGAGCCATGGGCAACTCGGTGAGCTTCAGGAGACAGCGAGAGACGGATGGAAGAAAAACTGGAACCGAAGCCAGTGTCTATCCTCCTATCAAAAAAAATAATATTGGTATGGCAGCATGTACTTAGCCATGTTGCTGCAACAGAGTGGCACAATCCACCTGAGGAACACTGTTTGTACAGACCCCATCGACCTCCCAATGCTGGTTGCTGAGCTACAAGTATTTGGCTGGACTGATTTTACCTATAAAAGACAGTTCTTGTTTCAAACTACAATTCTGCTATAGTAAAAATGTAAAAGTCACTGATATCTGTAAGAGACAGCAGAGCATCACTTCAGAGCGAACTCAGATTGCAACCTACAATGTGGCTCTTCTCCAGCTGCAGAATTACTGAACTGTGCATTTGCCAAGAAGTATTTGTACCTCAACAATTTGATGGGGGGAGGATTCTTATCCCAAACAACGCAAGAAACAGAAGTCAAGATGCCCTATAAATTACACTGTCAAAAGGATACGACAGAGAGACACGTATAAACTTAGGTTACCTCGACCTAGTATATTTTTAGGTAGAAGACCATGGATCTTCAACAAAAAGAGGGGAAAGTCAGTTGAATCCTTGTCCTGCTCTCCCCTTTACCTGCTTTGCAGGTGGCTATTCAGGTGGCCAGCAAGGCCCAAGAGAGGCTTCCCCTCTGAAAATCTGTGCTGCTGACATGAGATTTTCCTTAAAAGATCTAAGTAGGTCATAAGAGAAAAGAAGTCTCTGTCCCCATTCGCATTCTATAATAGTATATCCATAGGGATCCTGCTAGATGTAAGGCTGTGCCCCAGCTGCTATGAAGATTTAAGCCCACGTGTTTCCCAAAGCGGGATGCAACGGCGCTGCTCATATGACCAGCATCATCTTCACAGTCAAGTCCTTGCAACATCAAGGTCTGTTTGCTCAAAAAAGCATTTTGCTTAACTATGTTACTAGTAAAGTCTCAAATCCCTCAGACCGAAAGAAGGTTAGAAGTGTTATGCAGTTATTTACCCTTCACGCTATTTGTGTGGCATTCATCTCCCACAGCGCATGCCTTGCCCTTTTCACACTCCCTTTTTCATGCAGGAACACAAAGCTGTAATGTTTGGGTTGCAAACACCATTAAATGCCCCTCTTCAGCCCCCAACAGCATAGAAATATTTTCTTTTAAGAGTTCACATCAAAGCATTTCTACTAATCCTAGGATTTATTAAAACAAACATTGTAGGCATGAGATAGTCAACAGCGTCCCTTTTATAAGATTCTTTGGAGACGGTTCTGATTTCGTACTGTTTACTGATCCGCCCCTAATTAATCTTCAGTTGCTCAGCTGCAAATTCAGCAAGTCCCACCTGCTCCTTCCCCACCCAACAGACGTTCCTTTCTCCCCAGTTTCGGGCTGTAATGACAGCACCACACAGCCCCTGTCCGGAGAACAAGGTGGCTTGCTTGGAAAGCTATATATTACATCCCGGTGTTACAAGCTCGTATCATACACATTTGCAGCAGAAGTCTAGCCTTTCCTCAGATGAGTAATTAAAACCAGTCATTAAGTGCTTTCAAGGAGTGTCATTGTCTTTATCCTTCCCTGCAGTCAAGGTAGTTGCCTTTGATCCAGTAACAGATCTGTGCGTATTTGAGGGGGGTGATGCGAACAGCTACATTGAAATCCTGTGGGGTGCCATTCATGTCCACCCACTGATGGCCTGAAAATATTCCAATAATTTTACGCTCCCATTTGTGATTCTGCCTCTTCCACATCCTCACGTACACCCCAGATCCACTCGCACCCGGCTGGGCATCGCACTGCTGGTACAACAGGTCATACGTTTCATCTTTGACATCACAGAAACGATAAACCAGGTTTCCCGGTCGGTCATTGTCGTAACCAGAGAAGTGAATCCTCCCTCCAGGCAAGTGTCTCGCTGGTGGGCTCACACCTATCTTCATAAACTTTCTTTTATGGGGCTTCTTGAGCTCCAGCAGGGCATAGTCATAATCCATGCCAATGTCATTGGCATTGCCTTTGATCCACCCTTTGGGGACATGTGTCCGTTTCACCCGGATCCACTGGAATTTCATTTTCTCAGGCATTGCTGAGTTGGTGATATTGGCCCCTTTGCTGCCATCTTTCAGTTTGGGCTTTAGGAACCCCACCCGCAGTTTCTGAGCTCCTTTGACATAGCTCTTGCCATCATGGATACAATGAGCAGCAGTAAGAACATGCTTTTCAGCCACTAGCGTCCCCGTGCAACCTGTAGATAGCTTCACCGATGTGGAGAATGGGTAATTCATCAAGAAGTCTTTCCCAAAAATGCTAAACCTACTGTCATAGCCATAGATCTGCCTCTTAGTTCGAGATTTGCCTTGAGACCCATCACCGCTGTTGCTCAGAATATATATGCCCACTTCAGTTTCAGTGAGGCTACCATTAGCGTACAAGGTTTCATAGGACAGGTAGTTCTTCACTTCTTCGTAAGTTGGCAGCGGAGAACTTTTGTGGCACTCTGGACCACAGGGAGATACCACTTCCAGTCTGGCTTCAGCATCAAACTGAGGTTTGTCCAAGTTAAGGGTAGACCGTGGCAGGATAACTGGAACTCTGTAAGATGGCCAAGTTGGCTTCCAGTGAGAATTGGAGGGCATCACATCTTTAGCAGCACACAGAAGGAGGATTAAAGTGGACAAGCCTGCCATTCTGAACGCCGGTCTGTGGAAAGCAAAAGGAAGTCCAGTTACTCACCCAAATATGTTGCAATATTCATTTACTTTGCAAGGTAACGGCTTGCTAACCCAGTATATACAATAAGGGTCAAGCGATTGGAAAGGAGCCAACTGTCATTAGGTACTTCAGATTTCTCAGTGTTAAACTAATGCCTTAACCTGTACCTTGAAATAAGCGTCCCAGGTTAACACCGAAACACAGGGCGTTTAGCCCTTAGGTGTGCTGAGCCACCAGCTCCCAGCTGACACCAGCGGAAAGTTACAGTGTTTGTCTTCACACGGTGCAAAGAAAATTCAAACTCTGTGTAAATCCCTGCATTCAGAAACCATAGCTCCTGCAAAAAGGAAATGTGTCTGTCTTTAGCTGGATTACAGTATCCTCTGAAAGCTCCCACCTACTCCCTGACTCCACCGGGAGAGCTCCTTAAATGACCTCACACCGTTTGCCGTCTTTGCCAAGAGACATCAAGCTGATGGTAGGAACAGGCGGGTGGGCAGAGAAAGTGACCTGAACAGGAGCTGGGCTGCAGAACGTGACCACATGGGAGACTGGCCTCCCCTTGGTATGAGCTGTACCTGAGGAAGGTTCCTGCTCCACGCAGCATCCACTCTCCCCTAAGCTTACACGAGAAAGGGCGATACGATTACACAAGGGCAGCTAATGAAGTAAGTTTACAACTCTTGAGGGAATTTTCAGTTAACGTACTGGCTTATTCCTTTATAAACTCAATTAATTAGAAATGCAAACCAACCCCCTCGGAGCACAGGGAGGCAAATGGGACTGTAAATGTGTTTATGAACCACAGGCAGAGTGCCTCGGACTGCAGAGAACAGCGTGCACTAGTACTGTGTCAAGAAAATGTGTAACTTCGGTTTATTTGAAAATTAGCCATACAGCTGAATCGCTGCAGGAGGCATTGCGCCCTGGGCAAGAAGGCAGGCAGGATCTCCCTCACACAAAGATTATTCAAACAAAACTTCGTAATTATGTTGAGCTTACACATATTTAAAACCCTGCTGAGGTTAAACTGATCACAACTGCAGGATCATTCCTGAAATACCTCAAATGAGTAAACCAAAGCAAATCACGCCGGAGATGACCACAGCTCTCTAAGAATAAAAAAAAAGAAAAAAATCCTTCTCTCTAATGCTTTTTTGGAGGAATATTCCCTCTCTAAGCTGCACCAAAAAAAGACTTCGGAGGCTACAGACTGCTGAAGTCCAAAGGTGTCCAACTCAAATATTGGGCCTGGATTCTTCCATTGTTGGTGGCATCCTCTTTGGGAATGGAGGCTATAATTAAAGCACACAATGTTCAAAATATCAATTGAGTCATGCAGGACATCAAAACATTTCCATCCCAAGAAACAGACGTAGGCGAACAGAGCTGATGTTACTGATGCCCACAGAGGCAGGTATTGACTCTTCCAGCAGCGACCATTCTGCTGGTAATTTTTTCAATAACAAGCAGGACATCTTTAAAAGGACATACTTTTTTCTAGAAGGCTTAAGCTCTATAGAATGTATTGCTTTATACCTGAGAGGTAAGTCATGCTGGAAAATACAGGCCATTTCAAACATGAATCATAATTGCATAATTTGGGATGTCCCAAAATTGGAAAAGACTTGCTTATGTGTTCAAGGAAAACCATCAGCTCCTCTGACTCCTTCCATGGCAGAGATTAACATTTGATGTGGTTAGGTTTTGGCAAGCTATCGAATGAGACAGTCTCACATTGGTATAAGGATGGCCCAGGGAACGCTTGCTGCATATCAAATATAGTCATAGTATAACCGTGATTAGTAAAACATAGAAAAAGAAGGTAACGGGGACAAACGATACCACTCCATCCCCACAAAGATGATACACACTAGTGTAAGTCAACCGTTAGCTCTCCTACGTGTGACAGTGAGGACTGTACCCAGAAATGTTTACTGGTCTCCCAATTAGAAGCTGCGAACAGATTAAATCACAGTTATGCTGTGCATCAGGGAGCAGATCCCATCATTAAGAGCAAGCATTTATAAGCAGTCTGCTCTCATCTGCTTCACACCGAAGTTGTTCCCACAAATTACATTTGAAGCTTTCCTGGGAGGTGGAATCTGTCTAAATTGCACCACTTGTGCCACTTCTTGGATCTAAAAATCATTCATGCGAACTGAGCCAATGCTGCCTTTGGCTGGTTTATTTAGCTGGCAGGGGGAAATTAGGAGCGTCTTGTCAGTAGTTATTTGCACAAGCAGCAAGGTTCCCTCCTGCCCATCAGCGCAGCGACCTGATGAAGGGCCTTGGTGTCCAACAGCTTCCCTGCTTCCTCCCAGAGCATCACCGGGGCTGAGAAGGGAAATCGCCTCTCCCTGCAACCTGCCCTGCCTCCTCTCCCTGCCATCACCACCGCAGCGACGCTTCCCAAGGCAGCTTCAGACAGCAGAGGGCAGCCGCCCGATGAAGAGAACAAGACACGGGCTGGGACTGGAGCTGGTCCCCAAAAAAGGCTTCAGAAGATGGTTATCTGTGTCTTCGCTGTGCTCTCTAAAGCAGCACTTACTCCACGCCTTCCCACACCCCTCCCCTGCTGCCTCTGTGCTACGATCACACTGCAGGTATATGGGATAAAAAAAAAAGCTTTTTCATCAGTTACGGAACTTTTCCATTATTTAAAATGTTATTAAAAGCTAACAGTAAGATACAGTTCTGAGTTTGTACCTGACCATAGAAGCTAAACAGTGCTCGCGAACTAATAAGTCTTCGCAATTTTGTCTTATCTGGAGACAAAACTGGTACTAAATCAGTTCTGGGCTGCAATAAATGGAATAAATAGGTCTTATTTATAACCAGATGCCAAATTAGATCCTTCCTCTTTAAAAAATAAAATGGTCAAGCAGAAAAATGAAGGAATTTAAAAAGTAGTCTAAATTTAAAGAGAGACCTACCAGTTAGCCTCTTCTCTCCTTTTCCTTTCTCTTTTTCTTTAAAACAAAAACAAAAAGCTGCATAAAACCAGGGTCAACACTCTCTTATATTCAGCTATTTACTCCCGGGTGACCCTGAAAGATGTTCTCAAATTGAACAAACCGATAAAAAGCGAGTGCTTCCCTGAGCAGCTATCCCCAAACGATACTGAATGAATTACGATGTGCTGCTCTACTGTAGTGCTGCTGTACGGTTTCTATTTAAACTGTGTCATAAACTCAATCCACCCTTTGACTCAGTACAAAGCCCTGCTCTGATATCCAGCCTAGGAACCCCCTAGAAAGCGGGTTTGTACATAATCACACTTGCTAATGGCATTAAAATTGTTTAGAGAATGGAAACAGTGACAGCTACCCCGGGGCTCCCCACGCCGCTGAAACGCTTTACAGCCACATTTCCCTGCCTGCTCTGGGCATTCACGCCTTGAGATAGATGTTGGTGAAAGAGAACTGCCTTGTTCAGGACGGACATGAATCATTTTCTAATAAGCAAGTAATTTTTCTGGAAGAGTTCACTACTTCTGGGGTGGTTCTTGTAATAGACGCTTAAATAACAATAAATCTTGGAACACACAGTATGAAAACCCGTGAAGCGAACAGTCTCCATTACATTTTGAAACGAAGAAAGTTTTTCCACAGTGCTGGAAGGCAGAATGGCAAAAAGAAAACCACAGAGAAAAAAAAAAAAAAGAGAGAGAGAAGAAATAGAACGAGGAGAGTAAGAGAGAAAAACCTGCCTCAAACCAAATTATGAAGGTGAACTAAATCACTGCCGTGCCAAAATACCTCGGCTGCTTTCTTTACTCACAGAACTTGTTAAAACACAGCAGAAATAATTGAGTCACGCTTTCAGGGCTACAGAAGCCCCCTGAGCTCTCACATCTGCCCGCCACGCCGAGGGTGGTGTGGGAGTCTCCACTGCCCCCTACGCTGGGCTGAGGGGCTGGAAGAAGGGACCTCGCAGAAAACCCGAAGCCAACTTGGCTACCGGCAGGCCAAGGGGTGTCCGTCAACACGTACAACGGGCACGGCGGGTATTTTGACACGCGTGTCAGTGACACAGGCGGAGGAAAGGCATCGTGTTAGGTGTTCACCGCTTAGTCCCATTCCTACAGATAATTCTCCTACCTCCTTTCACCCTCTTTCCTCCTTCCCTTGTAAAGCAGCTCGGGTTCCCGGGGAAAGCGAACTGTCCAAGGGGCAGGCAGCGATGGCCAACTTGAATAGGAAGGGGGCGAGCTGTAAGCGAGGAGCTGCATCCCCAGGGCCACCGAGCCACCTGGGGGATGCGGGGCAGCGGGGGCTACGGCGGGGACCGCACCGACCCCCGGCCCGGGGCGGGAGGCCAACGCCCGCCCCAGCCTCCCGCAACCGCCCCCCGCAAAGAGACCGGCTGATGGATTGCTTAAAAGATGGATTTCTTAAAGAAACCCCCCCAAAAAATGTTCTCAGCCACGGTGATGAACCCAACCACAGCACCGCAGCGGCTCCCCCGGAGAGCTACTTCTCAACGACTCCCAAGTCGCAGCAAAGGCGATTTTTTTTCTTCTTCTTCTTTTCTTTCCTTTCATCAGCTCTTTCCCTCGCCCTGCCGAAGTTAGTCACCGGCACCCGCCACCGGCGGTGCTGGCCGCCCCGGCCGGCGGGGAGAAGCCGCTTTTATCCCTTTTGTTCGCCGGCCGCCGGAGCGGCGGCGCCGGGTGCGCTCCGGTGGATGCCAGCCGGGTTAAAAATTAAGCTCTGGGGAGGAGGGCTCGGGCCGGAGCCGGGACAGCGGCTCCCGCTGCCCTCCGCACCGCCGGGGCTCCCCCTCGGCTCCGCGCCCGCCGGCAGGTGAAGCGCTGGCCCCGAGGGGGGCACCCAGGGGCGACAACGGCCCTCGCCATCCTCCCTGCCGCCCCCTTTGTCCCCCCCGGAGGGGAAGGGGGGGTGACCCGCACCCCGCGGCACCCTCCCCGCACCTACCAGGCTCCCCGTCGCGGCGGCGTCTCCGGGAGCCGTCAGGCAGGTGGCGGGACCGGTCCCATCCCTCCCCGCCTGCCCGCCCGCCTGCCTGCCTGCCTCCCGCCGGCCGCCTTCCCTCAGAGGCGCGCTCCGAGCGGGGCGGAGCGGCGCGGGGCGGAGCTGCGCCTCCCGCAGGTGGCTCCTCCACCCGCCGCCGGGGCCGCCC
>JAOXJM010000001.1:208433635-208450623 GCA_026413425.1 Tringa solitaria | reverse complement strand
GACATTCAAAACCTGCCTGGACACGTTCCTGTGCAACCTGCTCTGGGTGGACCTGTTTTGGCGGGGGGGTTGGACTAGATGGTCTCCAGAGGTCCCTTCCGACCCCATGTGATTCTGTGATATGCAAATAGAAAAATTATTAATATAAATTTATTCCTGTAATTATATTGTCTAAAGCTGTACAGTATATATGACCTAGGGTTTCATTGTGCTAATTATGGTTAATTTAAATAGTGGGAGACACTGTTCTGTTGTCCTCTGCTGCATGACAGAAGCAGGGAATAAGAGGGGGAATGATTGAAGCTCAGGAGGCACTTGGCCTTGGTTCCTTCAGGCAGTTGAAGAAAGACGCAGACCTTCTGTCAGTGAGTGTTGGTGCAGAACTTCAGCAGGATGAGAAAGCCTGGCACACGTGGTTCAGGTCACCTTCCCCAGCGTGCCAGGTCTCGGCAACAAGAAGTATTTTGCTTGTCTCTCTAAGTTTTAATATTGAAAACACACCAAAACTTGGTTTGCTGTGTGTATCCAAAAACATGTTCATTTTTCTACTCCTTTCATCCCTTTTATTCTGAAAAATGAGTCTAAATGATGAGATCGGTGTCGTGCTCGGCCACGTTATTCTCTGTGCTCTGCCAGACCCACCTGGTTTTGCACATTACTAAGGTGGTGGGACCTTGAGCGAGCTGCCCTGTTCTGGGCAGGGGTAGGACGAGATGACCTCTGGAGGTCCCTTTCTACCTAAATTAGTCTGTGACTGTGTGATGTACTCACAGAACCGAGGGAGATAATACATCAGTGAATTGTATTACAGCCTCCACTGCTGCCCTGGACAGCTGGAAGAGCAGCTCTGTCTTTGTGGCTGCATCCTGGAGTTTAAGGGGTGGAAGTCTCTCATTTCTAGCTATTAATTTCTAGCTACTAAACAAAAAAAATAAATGGTTTGTTTGTTTGTATTTAGCTTGACATTAGTTGATGCTTTTTTGATGCTTAAGGGATGTAAAATGTAGGATTTTAGTGCTCTGTAATGTTTACTTTTTCAAGTGAGACTAAAATTAAACTACAACTTTTGGCAGAAGGTGTATTTTTTTTTAATGTGTGCCAAGGAGAACTGTTGTGAACTGTTGTTTCTTTTCTCCTTCCCTACTCCTAAGCACAGAGCTCTCAAAAATAAAAATAAAAACCCTTGCACATCCATACAGCCTCTCTGAAGCAGTGAGGAGCAAGGACGTTGCTCTTGCTTAGCTCGATCTTCACGGATAACTTAAACCCACTCTTGGACAGCGAGAAGTGCTTTGACAAGTTGTTTTCATGAACAAAAGCCTCTGGTTCATTTAAAACTTGAAGCTAGGGCTTGACCTGTTTTCCACTAGAAACATTTGGGCCGTTGCTCAGGATGAGAGTCCCTGTGCCCAATATAGCGCTATAGGGATGTGAAAAATTAGTTCTGAGAACAGCATCTCCTGACACTGCTCTGTTTATGTGAAAGGCAGGCAGACAGATAGCTGCTGCCATCTCATCTCTCACAGGCACCAAGCTAAAACCCTTACAAATAGCAATTCCACACAAAAATGAATCCATACTTTGCAACGGTCTTTCAGACTCTTTTTTATTATTATTATTTTTAAAGATTTGTACATAGGGGATTTCTTTGTTTCTTTAAAGGCCATCAGGAAGACCTGTCGGTGGCTTATTTTAGAGATAAGAGAGAGCAGAACAACTGTACTTCCGACATTGGGGTATCACCTGCCATCTGGAAAGGCTTGATTCACAGCAAGGTGCAAGTTTGGACCTGAATTTGTAGTGGTTGAGCTCGCTCAAAAGACCCCACACTATAGTTTAAAGCAGCAGGAGTTGTCAGGGATTCTGTGCAACCTGGATTGAAATTTCATGTTTAAATAGGAGGACTCTAACACTGGATTCTTACTATTGGCTCTTCTACCAGGACAGTGACTCTAAGTGTGTATAGGGAGATCACCGGGGCAGAAAATACTCTTGTATGTGGAAAATCCAGTTACCACCGTGTCTGTTGCTTCCCATTTTGTCTGATACTTGCCCCGAGGTGAAGTGGGGAGACACTGTCAGCGATTGTTTCCTGCAGCAGTTGATCAAGGTGTGCCACAAAAGAAAATACAACCCTTGACTTGGCATTAAGTGAGGTGCCAGATCTGGCTGAGGATTTTGCAGTTTTAAGTGCTGCTCGTACCAACGACTACAAGGTATTTTTAGATTCAGTGTATTCAGCGTCCCTGCAGAGGTAAAAAGGCAAAACATCCACCGCAGTTGTGCTCAGCTTCTGTTAGATTAAGTACGTGTGTATGATGAAGATTGATAAAAGGATGTTAAAAAGGCCTTTTAAGAGAATTAAACACTTACAGGAGGTATGGAGATGCTGAACACCACCACACCAGAATCACTAGTATATATCACCTTTTAATAAGGGCTGAGGAAATGGTGAAAGAGAGCAGGCACGGGCTAAACAGCAAAGTAAATTAGGTTATGAAATCGCAGGAAGGCAATCTTTGAAAAGCTGAAAGCATATCCAAAGGATGAAAATGGAAAGGATCCTAATCTCTGGCAGAGGAGATATAAAAATATAAAGCAAAAAGAAGGAAAACTAGCTAATGGGCTCAAAACTAGTATTAAATTCTTCAAACATATCAAGAGCAAAAAGCTGAAAGGGGAGTGTGCGGGGTCACTTTACGATCACAGTTTGAAAAGGAGGAGCTGGAGATGATGGACACTGCATTGCAGAGAAGCCAAATTAATTATTTGTGTTGTTCTTCACTATGGAAGAAACACATGAGATGGCCAGAAGAGTATTTTGGGGTAAGCACAGGAGAGAATATGTCCAATATTGAGGCTACTGTGGAAGATGTTATGACGCAGTAGATACTACAAACATGATGTTGTTCACCTGAGAGGTGAACTAGCTCTAGGGGAATTCAAACATTGTTAGCTGCATTGCTTACAGTATCTGAAGTTTCTCAGTATCTGAGGTGGGCAATGGATGTCCACCTTATAAAGATTCAAAGGGAGTGTGGGGACCTACAGGCCTGCAACATCAGTAAATTAGCAGAGGCTCTAATAAAGGATAGAATGAGTAGATTATTGGATAAATAAAATCTGCTGAGGAAGAATCCATATATCTTCTTTAAAGGCTTCCATAGTCTTTAAAGGCTTCCATAAACTTCTTGGTTTGTAAATCTCCAATGTGATCAACAAATATGTAGGTAACATGGTTTGGTTGATATTGTCTATATAGGTTTTGATAAGCTTTTGATTGAGCCCTTGCCAAAGACTTTTTAGGAGGCAAAGCAATTGTGGTAGAGGAGGCGAGATCCTGGTATGGCTGTGTCAGTAATTAAAAGATAAGAAGCAAAGGCTTAGGGTGAATGGAGGGAAGTTACCAGTGAAGTCCCAGAGGAATCTATGCTGAGATCTTTCCTGCTCAGCTTATTCATAAATGTCCTGCAAAAAGGGATGTCCTGGCAAAGGTCCATGAAGGGCAGCAGGGTTGGTCAGAGATGTAGAAGGGCTTCTGCATAAGGAACGGTTGACCAGATTGTGACTATTTGGTTTCCAAAATTGAGAGTGGCACAGAAGGGATGGACAGAGACAACTTTAGTTTTTCCGGTGTCTGTGAAATACAGAATACCATTTTCATGAGTTATCTCTTGGAAGAAAGTCCCCAGGAGTTAAAAGAGGGACATGAAAATGTCACAAGTTCCATGTGGATGTCTTAGTACTTTCCTTAACTTTTCAGACCCGAAATTGGAATGTGAGTTTATTTTTATTGGGTTTGGTCTTTCTGTTTTCATTTTGTTTCTGAAGTCCTGGCCATCTCCAGAGCTTGATGAAGTGATGTCTTCTGGTATCAGTCAGACACAAAATGCTTCAATGCAGCAACTTAAAATTAATGACAGTTTTCAAATTCATAAGAATTGCTTGGGGTTTTTTTTTTGGTAAGACACACATTGTATCCAAGTGAATGGGTCTAGAGAGACTTGAGTATACTTGCTTCTGCTAGAAGACTGGCCAGAAATAACATAGCTCCACTTGAGAAGCCTGCAGCCACATTAGTCATTGACGAAGTGGCTCGCTGCTTGGTTTCCAGAGCGGAGCAGCTTTGGGTTCACTTAGACTGGAATGTGAGAACAGTAACTTTGTGCCCCCAGATCATCTGTAGTCTTCCGAAGGATGTTATAGACCTGCCAGAATAGAAGGAAGATGAGGAAAGGCATCTTTCAACTTTATCTCTATTGGAGGAAAAATGCTATTTAAAGCATTTTGCGATCACTGGGTCAATAAAGGATGATAAGATTAGAAGCAGCCAAAAATATTTCAGTGTGCACCCTTTCAAGTTTACTTTATTCCCCTCCTGCGTTGTGCATACTTGTTTTTCATGAATACACTCAAGAGTCAGATCAGCCAGGCCAAGCCTGGATCCCATATAAAAAGACACCAAGCTTTTATTGCCTGTGGTACCGAGTTCTTATTTTCACTTAGCCGGATTTTACCCCGTTGTTAGGTTATTAACATCAGCGGAGTTGCTGCAGGTATTGCTGTTAAGTGATAGCAAAATTAGTTTGTTAATGAGAACTAGGCTTACTATTTCAAGGGAAAACGGTTCCCTTAACCGTTGCCAGGAGTGCAGTGCTCATTTCCAAACCAGCCCAACTGTTGTTGACATTTATTTGCTAGGAGAGTCGTTGCAGAGGTATTGGGGTTTATGCTGATCAATAAAGGGACTCCCGTAAGCCATATGGGCCAAAGTATTAAAGCTGTTAACTTTTTCTCTGCGGATCGCTTAAAAGACTTACTTCATTAAAGGGGAGTGGGCATTAAATCACTGCCATGAACATAAAATCCTGTTGTGTTCACGTGCAATACAATTAAAGGTTTCAGGCATTCCAATAAGGATCAGCCCACGCTGATCCGAATCACTGAACAGGAAATGCTGCTAGGCAAGATCCTGAGCTTAACTAATTCATTTTAATTTATGTATCTAAAATGTGTTGATCTAAATAATGCAATAATTACAAACGCTTGTGTTTGAAGACCATGAAAATTGCTAAAAACTGAACTTTTGCAATCATCAGAATGTGAGTCGGTCACATTTAGCAAAAAAGATGTTTGTCTTGTCCCAGGGCCATGCCTTTGTAATTAAGATGCAAGTAAAGACTCTTGGATAGACTTAGGTCTCTGAAGCACATACCAACTTGTGGACTCCAGAACACGCTACCTCTGTTACATGTGCAGTCACAGAAATGGACATTTTTGCCAAGTGCCCAGCAAATAGTTTCAAAAACCAACCCAAAGTCCTGAATGCTCAAACTATCCTTTTTATACTGTGTCCTTCAAATGAATTATTTCTTCCCAGGACATTTAGTTTAACCATATTAATTTCTGCATGATGGAATGAGACAGTGTTTTCAGGGTCAGCAGCTGATTTCACATTCCTGCTCTTTGCCTTCAGGCAGTGGTTTCTCACCCACTAAAGAAGAGACCTGAAGAAGTTTGTTGTCCCACCAGTCCCTCAATCAGCTGCTTTCAGGAGGGAGTAAAGCGTGTCTCCAGCTTTAGAGAAGTCATTAGCTTATATCTGAGAGTATTTGTCACTTCCCTCTGTTTCATGAATTGCTGCTTCCAAAGTTTCCCTGCAGCTGTCAGGTCATTGGGAAGTTGCTTCATTCCCAGACAAAAGTTAAAGGTAACAAATTAGGTTTGGCCATTTTTTTTTCATAGAATAAAGATGGTTGTAAGTTATGATTGTACTGCTTTGAACATCTAAAAAGAAAATCAGAAGAAAATGTAATTTAGAGAGTATTAGGCAAAAATCCTGCCTTTTCAGTGGCGATGTCTTGGCTGATGCAGGTGACTTCTCTTCCAGCCACCTGAGGCTGGTTTGCCAAAGAGCTGACTCTCTTCTTCGTGGTGCCCTTGGGTCGCTCAGCCGGAGACTTGGCCTTCTGTAGATGGGGATGATGTTTCTTGCTTTCTCTGTCCTTTTAGCCTTCTTGTTTCAGGCTTTTCAATAGGAATATTGCTTTAGGACTTGCATTATATACATGTTGAAAATATCTCTTTTCCTCCCTTCGCGTCTGCGCTCTGGGAGCACTGTCCCTCCCTGCTGCTTCTAGACAGGACTTCTCTCAGCTTTCCCGACCTTGTGTAACTACCCTGCGCTCCTCAGTCACCACATCTTTTCTGACTTTAAGCTGATTTTTCCCATTTACAGCCTTCAGAAAGCCCAAGGTGTTTAAGTGCACACGCATCTCTTTGGATTTGCCACGTAGAGCTTGCTGCAAGCATTTCATACTTCACACACAGCACACTATGGTATATGCCAGATTTGGCACTGACTCCGGCCCCAAATTACTCCCCTCACCTGCCCACCCTGTGGTAGTTGGAGGATTTTGCTATTACAGCATCCTTGGATTGCTTTGTTGCATCTGAGTCTGCTCTCCTTAAGGCATAAGGAGCTTATGTTCTGCCAGTTCCACAGTTTGTTTCCTTTTGAAGATGAAAATATAGATGCTTAACATGCACTGCAAATGCTACATTTACATTAGAGTTGCATTCAAAATCTCCAGAAAGGCAGTTCCTCAAAATCTAGAAGATTCATGGTGTTACTCTACTGCCTGCACTCTCTCCTGTGGTTTGTTGTCACTTTAGTTTTCGTCCACTCTGGCCATGTGCATTTGATAGGAAAATATAGGGGGTTTTTAATGTATAGGATACAGAAAGTTCAACTCCTTTAACAACAAAAGATCTAAAGGTGGTGTATTTCTACTGCCTTCTAGTTCTGGTTTTCATTTAAAGCCTAGGTATGTATCTTGCTAAAATGTCTATTGCCATTGAGAGAAAAAATACTATTAGCCAGCCATTTTTTCTAATTCTTTAAGAGTTTTGCAGCTAGTGCATTTCCTGCCTACATCCATTCCAGCAGCTCTGTGTGTGCCTGTACACAATTATGAAAGAAAATCTACTTGCACTAGTTAAAACCAGAGTGAGATGTAAACTGTGGCCACGTGGCAGCACGATCCCAATTCTGCTGGAGTTAATGGGAAGTATGTGCATGCTTCTCCACAAGCATTTTCTGACTTTGGGGCCACCATAGAGTCATCAGAGCTGTGGAAGTGGTAATAGGAAGAGAGCAAAAAAGGAATTGCTCCTGCATGTCATAAACACGGACAGCACTGCCCAGAGATTTAAAATGGGTGTTTGTTGTCTCCTTTCATCAACTTTTCCTTGAGACTGTTTACTTAAGAGCTCCTCAGCTATTGCCAGGAATGCAGTTATCCTGTTTTAGGCTATATGTACCCAATGAAGCTCTGAGCCCTTCCCACAGTGGGTGAGAGATGCTTTGAGCTGGTGGTTGTGATGCTGCAGTGCTGTGGTCCACCAAACCCTGCAGGTATTTAAAAGAAACCTCTTTGCTCAAAGGGGCTCACCTTCTCTGAAGTAATGAGCAAACATTTAAATGTAGCTTTGTTGTTTGGTCATTTTTCTCTCGCTTGTACAAACTGAACCTCCTAAAAATACAAAAAGTTGACACCTCCAGATAATCCACCAAAATCAGATGCAGAGAGGGCGGGAGAGGAGAGGATTTGAAGCAGAGAGAGTAGGCGATAGACACAGAAGCCATAGGGCAGATGGAAGGGAGGAACCGATAAAAATTTAGCCTCATTTTATGTGTCATATATTACCAATGATTTTGCTGAATGTCATGGTATTGAGTTTTTAACAAATTACCCACTGATTATGTGTGTGAAAGTACAGGAAAGAAGGATTTCATACTTACATAACGTGCTGCAGAGAAGAGCTTCCTTATACAACCTGGTAATCTATAGGGATCATAATGCCTTCACTGCTCTGTTTGTGAATGCTTTTTGTGTACTCTGTGGCCTCTACTCTGAATCTAAACAAATCAACTTAAACTTAAACAGCCCAGTGAGTGAACTTGATTCAACCTCCCTGCCAGAAAAGGGAGGCCTCTCTCAGCAGTTTCAGATGGAGCAACTTTTGTTTCTCTGGCCTATGTTCTATGTACCAGGTCTTTATTTTTTTATGAATAGACTAAAAGGTGGAAAAATAGTAGCAGTTTTGGGGGTGAAGAACCAAAACAACTGTCTTTGAACTGCTTGGATCAGATTCAGCCCAGTAGCAGAAGCCCAGCTCCAAGCAGGGCTGAATTTGGCACCATCAGACACTGCTCTACTGCTGGTGGAGTGGATTTGTCCCGCCTGGAATTTGACAAACAGGCTGTTTCTTGTGCTTTCTTCACTCTGTTGCTTATTAAGAATTTGACCTTTTAAGAGGTCAGTGTCTTGGTGCACCCTAGAGTCTTGTAGGTGAGTGGGTATTCAAGATAAATCTTCAAATACAAGTCAGCCCTGGAGCTATCTTAAGGAGCAACATCTTCTTGTCTGCTTGTGACCGACTTGTTGCCGCTCCTCCATGGCTTTCTGAGTTGCACTGTCACTTGTTTCTGTGAAGGCTTTTTGTTGGGACCCAAAAGCTCGTGTCTGATCTCAGTTCTGCGTTCAGCTCACGTTGAAATCCTCGTGCTGGTTTACCTCACTTCATTCAGGTGTCCATCTAACGGTTATTTCATTTTTGCCATTGCTCTCTACTAGATGAAACTAGTAGAGGTCTACTAGGTCATCTGCTTACAGCTAGGAGCTTTTCCGCTAAGGTGGTCCATAAAAAAAACCCAGTTTTTTTCTTAGACATCAGCTCGCGACCTGATGTCAGCGTGAGGGATTTAAGAAAGCCTGTTTTGGCTGGCCTAGCAGGCTGTCCGTCTGTGCACATGCCTTAAGCGATCTCCTGCTGGGGGTCTTGGAAGGGAATTCCTCTATCAGGAGCAGCACACAAAGAGCCAGGAGCATTTTTGAAGAAGGGAAAAGCTCACATTCCTCCAGGGCATCAGCTACCTGCGGCTTCCAGGGGGACATGCAAGAGTGGACCTCCCTTTGCTCAGGGGACCAGCTTGGTTCATGTGGGTTCCCAGCTCTTTGACTCTCTCTTCAGAGCAGCATTTGTTACACATTCTCCAGGAGGAAACCCTGACATCCAGTTCCTACCTGCTGTATTAAAGCCCCTTCATTTTATTTCTCTCTCTGGGTGAGTCGAGGGCGCTGTGGTCTGTAGCTCCCCACAGTGGGAGATCTCTGGTAATGCTTTAGGCTTGAGTGAGTTTGCAGGGATGGGGGGGTGGTGGCTGGATTTGGGGTTTTTTAAACTATCTCTGCACTTGGCCTGTTTCACCCTTTGCAGGAGGTAAAATATGTTCCAAGTAATGAGATTTTTTTTTTTGGTTTTTTTTTTTGGTCAGTTTGTCTGCAAGGTTCAAAGGAGCAGAAAAGCTTGGTAGCTTTTGTCTCCCCTTTGGGAAAGAAAAATGCAGCCTTCAGATTCCTGCTGTGCTGCTGGTGAGTGAAATCTGTCCTGAGCTGCAGCCGTACCTCGCTAAGGGCAGGCAGGGGAACGGCTCTCATCTAGGCAGAGCACAAGCACGCAGACATCTGCAAACCGAAGAGCATCCTCAGTTCTAAATAAGGAGGTGAAGGATTTAAAAGCAGATTCTGGTTTTATTTGGGCCACTACCTCTGGATAAGGTTTGATTCAAATGAGATGGTGAACATTTAGCCCAGGTGTTGGTCTGCTTCTCTGAAGAGCAATGTGTGTGCTTCAGATGAGGGCACCTGGAGAGATGCCCCAGCTCCACTAGTCCCTCCTAGGAAGAAGCTAGTCCAGTCTGCTTGGGATTTTCCTTGTAGTGTCCCAGCTCGTTCCTCAAATTGGCGTGGAATTTGCTGATGACCACAAGAGAGAATGAGGAGAAGAAGATGGAGAGAAGAGTTTTGCCTTCATGAAGTGCAACCTCCAGCTGCTGGAGGTGGGTGTTATATTGAGACTGGTCTTGAGTGCAGTCTGTATGGGGAGCAATGTCCCTCATGGGAAAGCCTTTAGTTGCAGCAGACCTTGTCTAGGACAAGCTGTCGCCTGAGATTAAAACTCAGAAAGGTCTCTGTGGCTGGTTCCACAATGTACCAGTCATGGGAATGGTATTGGTGAGCAACGGACCATGGATCTGGGTCACACTGAGGGGAAGGAGCCACCCACCACTGTTGACCATCTGCATTGAACCGGAGATTCAGTTATTTCAATCAGCAACCACTTAAATCTAGCATTTTCCAGGCTGAAGTAAGACAAAATAAGACTTTCACAGTCCAGGCACTGGCTGTCTTACAAGTGGCTGTTACCCAGAACAGGACAATCCTGTGTCCTTGTCCCAGCCCTGCATTTGCTCTTGAGACTGAGGTAGTCACAAAGAACAGAAGAGGATCTTCCTCCTGAACTTTATCATATGTTGTTACTGCGATTTATCTGCTCAATTTTTTGTCTATATCTGTGGCTAGTGCTTTAAAATAGGTTTGAATGTTACTTCAGAAGTAGGATTTACATCTTACATTTGGTGCTAACGAGTTTAATTTTCGTGTGTGTGTGTTTTCTGCCACTTGCTATAGTTGCATTTCCCTCCGCTGAAATAACAAGCGTCTACATGGATCAATCTTCTGTCCGTAATCTGTTTTGATTCTGGTTCAGTTCCTTGTGTGTCCCAGCACTGGGACTCCTGCCCTCCATCCCTTCCTGTGCCCTGCAAATGGAAGAGGAGAGGTCTTCTTCAAACCAGGAGAGGTCTCCGTGAAGGAAAGGAGATCACTGTGTGGAAAATTTGAGGAGCAGTGCACTAGTTGAGCATCAAAGCTTTTGAACTGCACATGCGACAGGAAAATAGGAGTAGTCTGAAAGCACTTTTCAGTCCATTCCTGTTGGGCTATTTTTTCAGATCAGTTGCAAACACAGACAGATAATTGTGTATCTCCAGTCAGGATTTTATTTTTTTCCCTTGTACCCATATATGTACTTTATATAATGTCTTTGTGGTCAAGGCAGGAAGACAGTCTTTCATAGGGACACTGGGAATAATCCCCTAGTATCTTCCTTTCGGGTCAGTCCCGACCTGAAATAGTCTCAATCATTTCTTGAATATATTTTGTAGTGTTTCATTCCACTGTGATTTCTGCCCCATGTTTTTTTTCCACAAAAGCCATAAATCGAAGTATAAGAAAAACACATCCTTTTTTTTTTTTTCTTTTCACTGTATAAAATTTATTAGACCCAGCTATAAAAATTGCTGGTTTATATTATACGATAACTTTTTGAAAAACACATATTGAAGATCTCCAGAGAGCTCTCTGAAAAAAATAATTTATAAGAACGATGTCCAACTTGTTTCACTATAATCGTATTCGAGTAGCATCAACAGGAGTAACTGATGAGCTTCAGTGGGGACTGTGCTTCACTCTTGGAAGTGAAGCGTGAACTCTTAGAAAGCTTGGGGCTTTCTACCTTCAGTATTACACTGAGTGATTTCAAGAAGCATCATTATTTATAACCGTAAAAAAGCAGGTAAAGTTTTATTTTTAAAAATCCACCATGATTGCATCTGTGCGTTTCGACAGCATCCCTGTGCACCGCAGCTGGGAATTGGCCTCCAGGCCACCCGATCGATCGTTTCCAGGCAGGTTGTGACACAGGTCTGTGTCACTGCTCTCATTCTTGCCACAGTTTTCCAAAGTTGTAAAATGTCAAAAGCCAGTGCACTGGAAACTGCATTTTGCTACGGATGCAGGTTTGTAAGGGCTTTTCCAGGGAAGAGGGTTCTCACAGCACTGAGTGTCCGACCATTCCTGCCCCGTGAACTCGGTGCCATAGTGCAGGGCTGCAATAACATCTTTGCTGCAAGCAGATTTACACAGATACACCCAGAACAAACATTTCCTGTCATTTTTTATCTCCTTTGTTAGATACAAACACAAATGTCTCCAAGGACAATCAAATGGGAACACTTTGAAATGAACCCAAACAGTGAACAAGTGCATTAACATGCAGGATCCCATTTTAGTTTTCTAATTAAACTCACTTGTGTTCTCTGACCTGCATTTTAAATACTGAATATTTAGTGAGATTCATACTTTTTTTCCCCCCCTCGCCTGGCTCCTTTCAGGCTTTGTTCAGCATGTGAATAGCTCCATTAGGGAAATGTGAAAGCACTGGACTATGCATTGAGTTGCTATTTTGACATTCCAGAGGGAGATGCTACTAAGCTGTAAATTACAGAATTGGACATCATTGGTTTGAATTCAGATCAGTTTGGCCTGAAAAGCTGGCTTTAGCTATTTGACCTGCCCTGACCTATTTCTGTCCTTTGTTTAGTAAGGTACCTGAGTTGTTTGCTAATTTCTTCCTACTCTACTGTGTACAGAAGTCTGAAGTATTCAAATATTTTAGCCCATGTCTCTGATGAAATAAAAATAATTTTGTGCTTCCTCATAATGTGTGATTTCTAAACATTTTTGTTTCTCCCCTTTCTCTTTTTTTTCCCAGCTTGCCACAGTTTCAGTAGTGTAGCTACAAAAAAATAATGATATTTGCTTATAAAACCCATGAAACTCTGGACACTGTTGAAGCTAACATTTAATACAATGATTAAAAACAGCATTTACAGTTACCTGAGATGAGATTGTGAAGGTACTAGGTTGCAAACCTTGACTCCAGGAAAAAGGCAATACTCTGCTTGAGGTGTAGCTCACGTGTTGGAGGGATGGAGCTGGGTGATTAAGACCAGCACTGATGGGTTTGTGCTGTGTTCAAGTCAGATGCTGAAGAGGCAGCAGTAGCAGCACTGACTTAGTGGGAGAGGTGGAAATGGACCCCTTGGACATCAAGCCGTTGACTGCAACTCTTGGATTGCAGCCATTCCTTATCCACCGAGTGGATCTGTCAAATCCATGTCTCTCCAACTTAGAGACAAGGTTGTTGTGAAGGACAGTGTCAAATGCTTTGTGCAAGCCCTGGTAGATGGTGTCAGTTGCTCTTCCCTCATCCACTAATGCTGTAACACCATCGTAGAAGGCCACCAAATTTGTCAGGCACGATTTGCCCTTAGTGAAACCATGTTGGTGAAAACAAGGTCCAGCTTGGCACCTCTCCTCGTTGGCACCCCTTTCACTTGGAGAAGGAGGTTATCATCAACACATTCCGGGAACATTCCTTCCTAAAGAGCCTGTATCCTTCCATTCCAGCACTCCAGGCATAGGAGCCACCCCACCTTGATGCCAATAAGATCATAGCTCTGCGGGCATGTGCACGTCTCCTCTTGTTTATTCCCCGTGGATTTGCATAGAGGCATTTAAGTTCGGTTCCCGATAAAGCTAATGTGAAGTAGTGAGCTTCACTGCAGTGAGGGCTGGACAACAAGAAGGTCTTTCTGGAGTGGGCAGTGTGGAACTTGTAATGTGGGAGATTGTTAGGACTAAAGCAAAGGTCTGCCTGGAGAGATGTAGCTGTAGCTCATGGTGGAGGAATGAACTAGAGGACCCTTTTATACCTCTTCCAGACCCTTTTTGTCTGATTCTGGGACTAAAAGACAGTAACTTTGCAGCGGAGTGGACTTAGACCCAAAGGATATGTTGGCTGTGGGATATTTCCATGGAGGGTTGACCATGAGGGTTGGGAAAGAAATAAATCCTCTCCCAAAGTCTCTTGACATGGAATATAGGCTCTTTGGGTACATCAGTAATCATGTGTTTCCCCATCCAGGAGAACTAATAGGGACAAGCAGCATTAGGCAAAAAAACATTGACTTATGGCTGCAAAATTGTGCGTAGTTCTCCCGGCAGATGTATTTCCTACCCTGGGCCAACATGCGGTGACATTATGTGGACTAGGCTGGCAGGGCGCTGGCAAGGAGGGAGGAGCTGGATTTGTCCCTTGAAGCTTCCAGCTGGGGTAACAGCGCGCAAAGGGAATGCTCTTTCATTAAAGTAAAGGTTTGCGGAGGCTGCTGCTCTCTGAGGATTTCTGTTGGCACTGCGAGCACAGTCTGGGATCAGAATGATGGAAATGCAGCGCCCAGAGCAGCAAATTCCTCTTCACTGATTTTCATAACCCTTCTTGTTAAGTTGGTACCGCATAAGCAGCTCTGAGCACTTGCTTTCTCTCTCCTTCCACGCAGCAAACAACCGCCTTTTTAACCAAGAAGAAAATTGAAATCAGGTCAGAGTTTACGTTAGCGAACAAAATTACTATTATGCAGAATATGAAGCAATTTGGGCTTTGAATAAGATGGTAATTGCAGTTTGTCATTTTTCCCTCGCTCATTTCCAAAAAATAAAAGACTGAGATGATTTGGGATTTATTTGGCAGATTTGACACCTGTGCTTACTTCCTGAGATTGAAGGGGAGAAAGCAAGCTGGAAAGTTCAGTCTCAGACAGAAAAGGAATGTCTAGGGAAAAAAAACAGCCATGATGCTAATAATTCCTACGTGATGCCATTATGGTGTGTATAGGCTTCAGCACAGTCCAAGGAGCTTTAAACTCCTGAATACTAATTCAAACACGTTCATATGAAGCAGATAGTGGGCCTTAACCATAAATAAAAGGGATGAGGGAAGAATCCTAGGGGTAGTTTCGGGCCAAACTTGCTTTTAATGAAGCCCCTCGAACTTTTACCACCAGCTTCAGTAAGGTTAGATTTCACCCTTTGGAAATGATCCTCCTTAGAACTGGACATAGGCTGAGCTTTTCTAGAGGTGGATGGGGTTTGTCTCCAATTTCTGTGAATTTTCCAGGTTAGCTTTGGGAGTTAAGTTATGCAAATAAATTAAAAGAAATGGGAAAAAGAGTACGCGTGCGTGTCTGCATGTGGTTCTAGGAAAACATGTTGAATGTATCAACCCCGAATGAGAGCGGAGGGAATTGATAAAACATTTTACATTCTACTAATTCCTGAGCTACGCGACAGATGCAAGAGTAAACCGAGTGGCACCGGTGGAAAAAGCTTTTTGCAGAGTTGGGTGGACATCTGGCTACAGTTTAGGTGTGCTTTTTTAATACAGGATGAATATACCCTGTTAAAATATGCAGCCCTATAGGTTCTGAATTGGGAAGGGCCTGTGTAAGTCAAGGGAACTATAAACAAAGGTGCATCCTATTGGGAGAAGTGTTCAAATTGCTTTGGCCCTGGATCCAAGAATCGCGCGGATGAGCTGTACGGGATTCAGAAGGAATCAAAAGAGGAAAAGAGAGAGGGACACCGAATGGTGGGGAATCTCCTCTCTTGACGGCTGCCTTCTGCTGTGACATTGGCTGCTGGAGGTTGCTGGCTCAGCTTCTGACCTTGCTCCAGATCCTGCTGGCGTAGCCCAGGACTGCTGCTGGTAGCAGTGTTGCCTCGTTTGTAGGCTCCACGTAGAGGTTGATGCAGAGACCTGGAGCTTTTAGTCAGGGCAGATTCCTCAGCAGGGTTTTTTGAAGGCTGAGAATTTATTTTTGAGGAGTGCAAGACTTCATACTTTATGGCTGGTTTAAGGCTGATACAAGCTTTTCACATCAAAATGTTAAATCTGTTTCCACAGGACAGGAGTTGTGCATACCCAGATTATTGTCATTCCATTGGCTCTACTTCACCCTTTCTGAGGTTTTACTGTGTGTTTCATCCAGCTATTTTTCCCTCTCTCCTACTTGCAGTTGAGCTGTGTCTTCAGAAAGTCATCAATCCTTTGCATCTCAGTTTCTTTTTTTGCAGAGGGAACAGTTGTGACACTAGAAATTGGAAGTTAGTGGACCAGATCCTGATGATGTGGGAGTTCCTCTTTTAATAAAAGTTCAAGTGCAGCATTTCTCTGTGGTCTAAATAACTACGTGATGCAGACTGCACAGTGCTGCTGGGAGCAACATTTCTAGTGACCTCATCTTAGGAAAAGCTCATAGTCAGTATTTTATACCCTTCCTTCTATCCCACTGTCAGCCACCTTCAACGAAGTCCAACACATCTTTCTTCTTGAAGTCCTGACATCCTTGGCCATCTGTGACTATTTGCTCTACTCATACTCCTCTCACCACATTTTTATTTTCACTGGTGGACTTCTTGGTGGAGGATCTTCTGTGATTTTTCCCCTCTCCTCTTTCCTTGATTATTCAGAGATCCTAACTATAACTACAAATTCAATTACTATTACTATGTGTTATCTATCTTACAGTTATATTCCTCCACATGCAAATCTCTTTCTAAACTACAGTCCTTTTTCTCTGAGCTAAAATTTTAGCTTAATTCAAATACAGCCTTCTGTGACCTCTTCTAAGGGGTGAACTGTAAGCTCACTTTTGTGTACCTGTCGTAGAGAACTTGATATTTTATTCCCTGCCTTCTTTCTGGATCACTGTGAGCAGCAGCAACTTCCATCCTCATGCTTAGCCCATAACCTGGGTCTCTCTAAAGGTTGTACTCAGTATGTCAGCATGTTATCAATTGCTTTTTGCATAACATCTCTGATGTATGGTCTTTCTTCTGCTAAAATGTCACACAGGTATAATTTCATCCAGGCTTTTAGAATTCTGTATCTGAATTAACCTGAAGTATTTTTGCTTTGTCCTCAGCCTTTCTGTGTGCTGCTATTCTTTCTCCGCTTTTCTCTAGTGAATCAAACCAGTCTTTGCAGTAAGAGCAGTTCACGGGTGATTCTCATTGCATTGATTCTTTTATTTCTTGTCAAGATGTTGACTCCCAACTCAAAGCAGCCTGCAACATGAGCCCCCGTCATTCCTTTGTTATATTCTCTGTTTTCTCTCATTCCCTCCCATTAGAAAGAACCTCCTCTGAGTGCCACCACAGCTGCTACACTACCAACTCTCCAAAAACCAACTACCTCACCAAGTTAGGCTACTGCTGCATCAAAATCCTTGCTTATCTTGCAGGTACATATTCATGCAGGTACATAGTCTAGAGAAGAGAAGACTGAGGAGGGATCTGACCAATGCTTATAAATACTTAAAGGGAGGGTGTCAAGAGGATGGAGCCTTTTTTCAGTGGTGCCCAGTGACAGGACAAGAGGAAATGGGCACAAACTTGAGT
>JAOXJM010000001.1:208370324-208380428 GCA_026413425.1 Tringa solitaria | reverse complement strand
CATCTTTGTAGCCCTCTGCTGTACCCTCTCCAGAAGTTCCCTGTCCTTCTTGAACTGGGGACCACAGAACTGGACACAGTACTCCAGATGGGGCCTCACCAGGGCAGAGGGGCAGGATAACCTCCATCGACCTGCTGGTCACACTCTTCCTGATGCACCCCAGGATGCCATTGGCTTCTTGGCCACAAGGGCAGATTGTTGGCTCATGGTCATCCTAATATCCATTGCACAATGCAAAATTGCATCGGTGTGAAAACAGTGGAGCTGGTTATGCTTCTAGAGCCTTGGCAACACCATACAACAGTATCTTTTGATCCTCCTAGGCTATCGTGGTGACAGATGGAGAGAGGATTCTCGGATTAGGAGATCTAGGAAGTTACGGCATGGGCATCCCTGTGGGGAAGCTGGCTTTGTACACAGCATGTGGTGGAGTTCACCCACAACAGTGTCTCCCTGTCCTGCTGGATGTTGGCACAGACAACGAGGTAAGACAATTTTTCATAAATCTGACAGGGGGGAGAAAAAATTGAGATTAATGCTTAACTGAGGCCAGTTCCCTAAACGTGGAGGCAAAGCCAGTGGCATCCAAGATGAGACGATGGCTAGACCAGCACTGCAGGTAAGTGGCCAGGTTTCATTGCTCTGATGCTCAAGAAACTTTTGCTGTTATAGGGAACTGAAATAAACACTAAATAGCCTCATGGTCCCCTGGCAAGAAGACTCAGAGCGTTGCCAGTTGGAGCTGAAGATTCAGCTCCACCTTTCAGCATGGCAAGATGAGTTGAAAGATTTTGTACAGGAAGTCCCAGATTAATTCTTCCTATGGTCATTATGAGAAAACAGGCAGATACTCATGTGTGCATAGAGGTGACTGTATTCCAGAAAATGGAGAATCCCTGGTGGGTGGTTTGGGAGTGATTAATTTCAGTGTTTTGTCAGATTGCACACTTTACTGCATGTGATAACCAGACAAGAGGACTCCATCTGTTTGCATATTTTTGCCTCATGACTCTGGCTTGGAAAGGCCGAAGTGCAACATTTTAGCGATGCCAGAATGGACATCTGTGAGGATGTCTTTTTTAAAATGAATATCCTATAGTTATTTGTGATGGCCCAGGTTTGTCCATTTTTGTAAAATGTACTCGTGCCTTGCTTGACCCCAAGTAAACCAAACACATGTTTGTTTGAGAGAAATAACAAACCTGGGGTATAAGCGCTCTGAGTTTGTGTATGAAGACAGATGAGTGCCAACATTTTCAGATGTGCCTCTGCTCACTGGAAAGCTGGATTTTCTGCACCTCTTTCACGCCAGCCCCAAGTGTCTCACACTGGACACTTGAAAAGAATGATAGAAAGCAAAATCAGTGGCCAGAGATGACATCTGGGATTAGATTCCCAAGTAACTCTTTGGTCCCTGGTCCCAGGATTGTTTTATCCCTTTAGCACAGAAGCCTGGACTGGACTGGTGGGATATAGGGTATGCTCTCCACGGTCTTTCCTGAAAAGTGAGAACTCTAAGGCTAAAGCAGGAGTTAAGCGTCAGTCTCTCACTCCTTAGAGTTTCCAGTCAATAGAACATTGTACTTGACTTTGGCTCCTTCACCTCTTCCTTCTCCGTGCTGCTCTGTGCACCACTGAGTGCTGGCATGCTCTGAGCACCCCCAGTTGGAGCCTCCCTCCATTGGGACCTGGGTGTAAGTGCTTTCCCACCAAGCTTCTGTCCATGCAGGACCATCCATTTCTATGTCAGCATCCAGAGGGGACACTAAAATACAAAGTGGCACCAATGATTTTTAGGCATCTCCGTGGGTAGTGTCAGACAAAGAGACTCCCAATGTCTTGGCCGCTTCTTTTCTGCCCAAGATCAAGTGTAACTTATGTGTCCAGAAACATCTCTGTGGAGGCATTTCCCACATCTGGGATTAAGATATAGAAGTTGTTGTTTTCCAGCAATATCAACAATATATTTCCTCACAATGTACATTATTTATTTATTTAATGGCTTTCTCATGTGCATAAACCCAGCTTAACCAAACCCTAAGCACATCCTAGGAGCATCCTGCCCCACAAGCAAACTCATTTATCAGTGCAGAAGTGAGACACCTCCTGTAGGTGTTCATCCTGTTCGTCTCTGCCTGCCGGTGTGTTGGGCCTGGGGTGACTGTGTTGCTAACACCGGCATCTCAGGTGGAGTGGAGTAAATATAGCAGTCATGTTACCTCTTTAGCATCAGTTCTCAGCTTGTCTTTCTGACAGTCCATAATACTTTGTATACGCTTTCAGCAAATTGGCCTTTTTTCAGAGCTTGACATTTCTCAGCTTGCCTGGGGGAGAATTTTATACGCCATGAACCGGCCCCAGAGTACATGGTGCTAAAGGGACAATCTGTGAAGTAATGCAAATGGGTCTGCTTTCTGTTCCATGGCCCTGAAGAGTTAATGTACCAAACTCAAGAGGAAAACCTGTTTCGTCTTTCCTTCTAAGGGAAAACAGCTGTGACTGTGAAAACAGATTTAATTTTAGCGTACCTGCCAATATTTAGGTCCCATATGGCTGCAGGACAATAGATATGAGATGGCTCATCCCCTTCTCATGTGGATGATTCAGTTCCTGAAGTCAGAGAGAAACAGAGCTGCTTTGCAGTGACTCACAGAGGTGTTTGCCCACCTGTCTCCTGCCACTGTCTGTCCTGTAATTTTCCCAAAAATATGTGCTGTTTCCATGCCGACCCAGGTTTTTTTAGGTGGCTTAGGGGCCCTGACTTAACACCCGATGGATTGGTTGGAGGAATGGCCTGGGTTTTTATTCACGGCAGGAGCCAAAAAGTAAATTAATCTATTGTATGAAAAAACCTTTCCCTGACCCCTGCAGGTAACTGGAGGTGAGTGCTAGGTGGGTGCAGGGCTTAAGAACATTTTGGCATCTGATCACTGGTTCTGGTCAACTCTGAGCTGTCACCTAAAGGTCTATACGACACGTCATTTCAGGGTACTTCAGGCTGTCTTCATTGCTCAAAGCACTGTTTATCGTCAACAGCTTTCCTGGTAAACTCAGTGCAAAATTACAAGCTGAAAGCACAGTAAACACTCCCCACACAAGGTCAGTTTTTTTTCACTAAGAGTGAGGCACCTTGGCAGGGAGCCTTTGGTAGACCTGTTCTGGGGATCCATTTCCTCCGGCAGTCAAGAAGCATTACATCCCTCTGACTTTATTTACACAAAAAGAGAGTCCATAGCTTCTTATGGAAACACTTTCTGCTCAGGAAGAGCTGTGTGAGCTGACCTTCACTGCATAGTAAGTAAAATTAATATGACCACAACAGACAAACTTTTTGGGTAGGCTGGGACATAAATCTCCGTCCATCCGTGGAAGAGAAGATGTCAACAGACTTGCTTTGTGTCCTAGGCTCTCCTGAGTGATCCACTCTATATTGGACTGAAACACAAGCGGGTTCGTGGGAAACAGTACGACGAACTGATTGATGAGTTTATGCAGGCAGTTACCAACAAGTAAGTGGGATTATATACATGGCTCCTCTGGGCTGCTTCCATTTAAGAGCAAATGTTGCAACTCGTGAAATAAACATTAGTATAATTGATCATCCAAGCAAAGAAAGGTCGTTTAAATGCAAGTCTCCTGGGTGGTCTACAAATGACTCTTTGTGCTTGAGCGCTCTGGGTCAAAAATATTTGTCTTCAGAGAATTTAAATGGGACTGACTATTTATAACCATTTCCTGTCCATATAGGCCATAGGTGTCAAACATATGCCCTGTGGGCTGTATCTGGCCTCCATCATGCATTTATGAGCCTCATTCTGCATAGGCAGAAGCTAAATTTCAGTTTGTTTACGTTTTGTAAAGGAAGTTTCTAGCTTTCACCATTGTGGAGGAACTCCTCTAACTGGAAATGGCACATCACTCTGCACGGTGAGGTCTGCGTGGGTCTGCAGACTCCCTGTCTATGGCTTTGTTAGAAATAGGAACTTCCCTGCTGGCATTTAAGTCTGTGGAGTGAGAAGCCAGGACTATAAACATGGCTTTTGTAATGGTGGGACAGACTGAGTGCACATTTCCATTCTCACTGACAAGCTGGGCTGGAGGGTCTCTGGAGTAGCAGGGAGGTTGGTATGGGAAGAGCAGAACCACAACCTCAGCACTCTGTGTGCATCTCTTGCACTGCACTGAGTTCCTCTTTCTGGTGAAAAGAAAATACATTAAAATTTCCATGACTGTCTGGAGGCGTTACCATAAGAAGGAAAGTGAGAACAACTGTTAAGGAAAAAAATAATAATATTTGAAAAGCCCCCAAGCAGCTTTTTCTGCCTTTCCTAAAGCAGTGGCTGATACTGATGAGGAGTGGCAGAGAGCTGCAGCCTGTGCCTGATTAATAAGCTGCTGCCTGTCTGGATGTTCTAGGGTCTTTTCTTCACAGCTGAGGGAGAAATGTTTGATCTTCCCTCTTTCTGTGTCTCCAGCCAGCTGTGTGTGTGTGTGTGTGTTCCTGCATAAATGGAAGGGAGCGGGTGGGACACGTGTCATCAGCTCTTGGTTCATCCTGTCTCCCTTGAGGTAGGAGGCATCATGTCCTGTGTCTAATGACAACACCTACCCATCCACTGAGAAGGATATCTTTACATAGAGTCTAACTGCCCAGCTGGCTGTGGGTGGAGGGATGTAGGAAAAAGGTGCTGAAATGCTGAGGACCGTTCAGTCACAGCTGATGACCAAGTTTTGAGAGGGACGGGTGCCTCATGGAGGATTTCAGACCCTGTTGATGGGGTGCTGCAGCCTGTGCACGTGTGATGCTGCTGTTAGGACAGGAATCTCTCCTTTGCTCTTCAGCAGTGTGGTGTAGACATGTCCCATGTGGTGGCCGGCCAGTACGTCAACCCACCTGGCTCTATTTGCCCTCTTACTGTGTAAGGATACTTGCCACCAGCCAGCGGTACAGCCCCTGTATCTGTGAATATGGACACAGTAACACTGCCTTGCCTGTTGGTTTAAAAATACCTAAGGGTGACCACAAAGAGAATTTTATGTTTGTACTCTAGTTTTTCCTTCTTTATATTTGGTAAGAAAGCTTGACCGAAATGTCAGTTGACTGCAGTGTAGTGTTCTGTTCGACACTTGTGGGTTATCTTGGGGGAAGAAGTTCTTGGAGGCAACAAAACTGGTAAAACACAAATAGGAAATCACAAGAGGCTTTACAACTAGAAAAGATTTAAGAGTCGTCAGGGTTGAGTTGTGGGTTTTTTGTTTGTTTTGGTGGCAGTCACTAATTAATCCTTCAAGGAAACTATCCCACTTCCTTCTGGCCAGGAGACCGCAGGGGTATTGCGGTGTTGATGAGAGAATGGGAACAATGGAATGAGAACCCAGACGATGGTCTCAGCCACCGCAAACTTGGCTCTGAGATTTATGCTTGTGGTGTTAAATGCAAAGCTCATTGTGCCCACTGCTTCTGCGATGTCAGTGGCAGGGCCAGAAGGACAATTTGCCTTTCCTGTGCTTGCTGCTGGAGAGGAAGGATTGGCTGATACTTTCCTGTGTTTAGTTTACATGAGCTGATCCCCACGTTGAAGGGAGAAGACACTCAGCCATGAAACAATGAACTCTTATCTTGTGAGGAGGTGATGTCACGTCTAATGCTTTCACCCAAGGACTGAGAATCAAGTTCCTGGGGCCTCTGTCCCAGCTTTTCTATTTCTCTTAGCCAGGATGTATTGCTTGAACACAGTAAGCCTCCAAAATGTTCTCTGCCAAGCAGAGTTGGGAAATTCCTCTTCGCACATCTCCATTCACATCTGTAAAGTATTTGGAGATCCTTGAGTGAAAGGAGCTATTACCCTATGTTATCATCCTGACCACCAGCATACTTTAAAGCGTCGTTGGAGTGTGATCCTCTGCGAGCTCTGGGCTGGTGAATAATCCTGCTATCAGCCTGGGTTTGGCAAACTTACATGAAACAGATTCGTTTGGTCTCAAATTTCCACTGGAGTGACTGGATGCAACCCAGTAGGAGCTCTCACTTCTGTTACGAAAGGAAGCAGGAATTGTTCAGAAGGTCAAGAACGTGCTGCTTTATTGTAGCCTCCTTCCACGCATGAGGAAGCCTGTAAGTATGAACTGCTGTGATCTTCAGCCTGCTGTGGTTTCTTACGCAAATCTATGTCACATGCAAATTCAGTTACTTGGGGAGGAACCTTTTGGGTTGCCACAAATCTCTTGCAATTTGGGGGGTTTCCTTTTCAGCTCAGTGTTCGTGCAGAAATTCTGTCCGCTTCCTGAGGGTACTTCAGCTTCTTATGGAAACCATTTGTCAGTTCCTCTACAGGAGTACCTCCCACCCTGTCAAATCACTGCTGGCTCAAGGGACATTTGTCACTGAAGTGGAATGTGTCTGAGGCCACAAGAAAGCCAGGGGAGCGAAGATTTACTTTTCTAATGGAATAATAATATCAAACAGATGTCAAATTTCTGTAGCTGGAGACCCCTACAGTCGGCAGAAGGGGCTCCTGGTCTCATAATAGCCACCTAGTAATGGAACGAGGAGTGCCTCAGAGGCTTCAGAGTTAACACTTAGAGTATTCTGAAATAAAGTGTGACTTCTGGGCAATTTTAGAAAGAAAAGCCCTTCCTGATACACCTGGATAAATTTCTGCATTTTCCTGCTGCCTAAACCTCCGCTCATTACTCTTTCACCACAGACACATGCAATGACTGAGCTCTTTAACATGAGCTCCAAACCATGGATTTTTCTCCTTTCGGGAGGCAACTCCGTGTAAAATTTGGCCCACTGGGCCTGGCCTGTGACTGAATGAAGCAGCCTGACAAATTGCTGTTTTCTCACAATGACTAATATGCTTTGTACGGGAAAATACACTGCTTCAGTTTTCACCTCTCCTCAGTTACCATGGCAAAGGGCAAGCCAGCCTTATTCTTGAACTGGTACATTTTTGTAGGCTGGAATAAATATTCATGTAAAGTCTCCAGGGATCATAATCAGAATAACCCACAGAATTTCTGGGGCTTGCCTATATGAGCAAATTAAGGTCGAAATCAAAATGCGATGGGAGAGGAGTTGTGCTGGGGCATGTTCCCTGGATTCTGCAAAGCTTCAGCCCAGCCTCTGCAGTAACAATACTCTTTAATGATCAGAGTCTCTTTAAAAGCGAACTGCCAGTGGAAACTTCTTTCCTTTTTTTCCTCCTGAACTGGTATAGAAGCTGGTATAGGTCAGTTCCTTATCTGATGTAAGACCCTCTGTCCTACTCAATTTGTTCCTTTTGTAGTTGCATCCTACAGTAACATTGCAGCTTGGTGGCTCCAAATGGCCAGAGGTGTTGATGTCCACCATCTGTTCTGAACACTGGTTGGAGTGTTCGGATGCTGAGCCTGCAGCCTGAGACTCTGCGAGAGGCACCTCCACACGCCAGCAAACCGTGTCACAGAAGCCTCATTTAGCTGTCATAACTTCCCTCCTCTTTCCTTTCCCATCAGTGCTTATTAAAAAGGTAACTGGGGAAACAGAAGCCTTCTATCAGCCCATGCCATATGGTAGAGCACAGAAGACATCAGGAGATCAAGCACGCGGTTTCTCAAAATGGGAGAAGAAGGAAAATAACTCTACTGAGTTTGTTTTTCACTGTGCTTGTATTGTGCCTGATTCCTCTTTGCCTCATCCCTTCCCAGTACTTTTACCCACAAACATACCAAGTCAGGTCCCATGTGCTCTCCAACAAGCAGAGTCTGCTCCACAACAAGCTGCCTCTGTTTCAGCAGTTCTCCAGGGCTGTGGATCACAAATTCACCAGCACCCTTGGGAAACAAAATCCAGGTGCTCATCTGTTATTTAGTCAGATGCTCTAGTTAACTTGGCTAATTGACCCTGAAAGACTAGACTTAGGTCTTTAGACACCACTGGCCTCCACAAAGCCCTCGCGTAATACTGTTACCACCTAAAGTCCCTCAGCATCTGTGTGTCTGCTTGGAGATCTGCACACCATCACCCAGTGCTCTTGCAGGGCTGATGGTGTAGACTGACTCCAGCCTTCATGGGAATACAGGGTGGGCGTTCTCCTTACCCATCTGTCCCAGTTGCCATGCCCTGAGGGACTCTGACACCAACCAGAAAGGAGAAGCGATGGTGATGGGAAGAGCCACCCCCACTGTCCAGTATCCAGGCTTGATTTGGGATGAGCTCATCAGCCAGCTCCTATGATCCACTTTTAGCCACTGGATGATATTTAAAGTCAAAAAACAATATTTAGATTTTATTAGCTTGATTTTCTGCTACTGAGGAATGATTAAGCTCCAGATGTGCTGCTACGGGATCTCTGTGGTAATGGATTTTATTACCTTGCCTTCAAATCCCTCTGGATAACACATTTACAGATGTCGAAAAGCCCTCTGCCCTAGGCTTTCTGTCTGTGCTTTCCACCTAAGCTAGATTTACCACAGCTGGTTTAGAAAGACGTAGCTGGGGAAGATCTGTTTGGGTGGAAGGCAAGTGGTGAGGCTCCATTCCGTGTTGTCTCTCAGAGGGTAGCTCAGGGCTACATCTGAGGGTCAGCACTGACATGGCTACATCTCTTGCTTATGCCCTGCTCCCTAGAAGCCTGGAACCTCCAGCTCCAGTTGTTCCTCAGACCCACTGCAAGCAGAATGATGTCCTTTTGCATAAAAACACAAGAATGGCCATAGCAGCCATTAGTTCTTGTCTCAGTGCTCAGAAGTCATCAGAGTTGGTTGTTTCAGGGGAGGGCGGTTTTGCTGCTGTGAGGACTGTAATGAAGGTGGTCTATGATTTTTCAGATTTTTTTTCCCAAGATCTTGACTTGATCTTGCCCTGTATCCTGTCTCTTAACAGTAGCTCATAGCAGATGCCCTGGCATATGACTAGGAACAAGCAGCGAACAATCCTTGGCACACCCCCAGCCTCCAGTAATCCAAGATTCGGGGATTTCCTGCTATCTTTGTGCTTGAAGGGTCGCTTTTATTTAGCACTCACTGAATCCGCAGTGGGCTCTATGCCTCGGAGCGTGGTGGCTGAGTTTATGTTGGCAGAAAACTAGTGAGACTCTAGCCAACCTCAGAAATAGTCTGCAGTCTAAGAAGAGGGTGAGGCAGGCAGCGGTTCCCCTTGGGTCCCTTGGGTGATGCAGCTCCCTGGCATGGGATTTCCAAACCCAGGACATAAAGCTGTGAATTTGGATTAGCTATAATATAAAAGGCTAGAAGTTTTTGCAAAACTCCCATCTGTTGGCTGAAAACCAAATGTTCTGGCATAAAAGTAATTGCGTTTTTGTCTCCCTCATGATGACCACCATAACTTGTACAGCTGCTGTAGCAGTCATGCCTTCTATTGTGGATCCTTGGGTCCAGCTTTCACCGTGCTGTGATGATCTGACAATCAATGAGCCTTACCCATGACATTTCCATTTCAAAACACAGCAACAGATATGATTGTGCTCTCTAATTTATCTCTTCATCTCTCCTTTTAACACTGGTAGAACTATTTAATGAGTGGTGTAAGTGCTATTAAATCACATCACAGTACGCATGCTTTGAAGGGCTTTTTTCAGTGGTTTCAGAATTGGAAGGTCAACACTTCTTTTAATTTACCAAAATTCTAGTTTTCATTCTAGTTTTCTAGAAACCTTGCCTTCCTCTTAGTTGTGTGGAAGTTATTAAAAATTAAAGGCTTTTTCTGATGTTGAGTGCAACACCTGTCTGCAGCCTGTAAGCAAACAAATGGTACAAGTAAAGCCATCTTGCTGCTGTCTTTTTACCTGTCTGGGTTTCCTCTTCTTGGCTGGAAGCACATACAAATATGCAAACAGTGCTTTCCTGGACATGAATGACAGTGAAAAAGCCTTAATCTTCTGGAACATTCTTATGCTTTTCACAGAATCACAGAATCTTGATGGTTGGAAGGGACCTTTGAGATCATCGAGTTCAACCACAAAAAAAAAAGAAACAAAAAAACCACACAAACAGACACAAACCAACAATCTCAGGCACTAGAGCATTCCCTGAAGTGCCATGTCTATACATTTCTTAAATACCTCCAGGGATGGTGACTCCACCACCTCCCTGGGCAGG
>JAOXJM010000001.1:208332137-208342312 GCA_026413425.1 Tringa solitaria | reverse complement strand
TTGGACTAGATGATCTCCAGAGGTCCCTTCCAACCCCGTGTGATTCTGTGATTCTATGATTCTGCCCGTGGCTCTCTGGATGTGATGGGGAGTGCATGCGTTGCCCTGGGAGAGGTGCACACTTGGGGACTGCTACCCTTTCCTGTTTCAAATGTCCCCAGTGTTTGGGGAGTCTCATCCAACCCATGCTGGTGCGTGGGCCACACAGCCTGGCACTGTCCTGTGCCTCTCTCCCCTTGGACACAAACCCCAAAACCTCAGCCCCATGGGGACAACAGACTCCCTCCCCTCTGTGGTCCAGGGTGTTCTCCAAGGGCACAGGAGCCCAGGGACGTGCAGGGGTAAGCCAAGCTGGAGACCAAGGCACTCTTGAACCCACACACAACCTCCCCACTGCATCTTCTGCCAGGCACTGCTAAAGAAGCACCAGGCAAAAGCCCTCCTGGAGGTCTCTCCATGTCACAGAGTCCCAGGGAGGCCTCCCCCAGCCTTGCAAAATTGTCACGCCCTCCCAAATGCTATCCCAGTGGGACGATGGTGTTCCTGACTGTAACTGGGAATATTGGTTCTGGTCCAGCCCGTCTTGGCCAGGCAAATTGCAAGCCCAAGAGAGGGAGGGTCAAGCCATGCCCTTGCTACAGAAAGGGCCTCTTTTTATCCTCTGGATTTGTCTGATTGCCAGACAAATTGCCCAGAGAAGTTGTGGATGCCCCATCCCTGGAGGTGTTCAAGGCCGGGCTGGATGGGACTTTGAGCAACCTGGTCTGGTGGGAGGTGTCCCTGCCCATGGCAGGGGGGTTGGAACATGATGATCTTTAAGGTTGCTTCCAACTCTAACCATTCTGTGATTCTGTGATGATATCTGTCATGCCTTGCAGAGACAAAGCCAGCCAGAGACACAGCAGTCCTGGCTCTTTGGAGGCAATGATGCTCCTGAGACCTGGGTACCTTCAGCCCTAAGCTCCCATGACAGAGGCGATGGTGGTTTTGAGGGAAGTCTGAAGGTGCCTCCCGTACCTGGGCTCTTCTCCCTGTAAGTGTCTGAGCCATTTCTCACTGGACTTCACAACAACCCAGGGTGTTGAAGAAGCTCAGACACACACCCAAGTGAGAGGCATGTGGTCCTCTCCCCATATCATGAACTCGGCCCTCATCACTGTTACCATCCATGGGTGGTTAATGGTTGTAGGCATCCAAGTCCCATACAACAGCTTCCTCAGTCCCTGGCAGCAGGGAAGAGCCACAAGGGTGTAAGTGAGAATAGCTCGGGCGAGATAAAGGACAGATTAATAGATAAAACAAAAGTGCACACAGGTGCTCCCAGGAGCCAGCTCCCAGATTAGCTGTTCTATTAGGCTCTTCATCCTCCGTCCTCGCTTCTCCCTTCTTCTTTTCCTCCACTTGCCCCTTTGAGAGTCTGAAGAGGCCCTTCCCCAGGAGCTCTTCCAGGTGCTACATAGAGCCCAATCCTGGAAACAAGGAGACAACAGGATCTAGTCCTTGGAAAAAGTCCCCCTCCGGCTCCTCCCTGAGCAGCAGGCAGCCCTGGCACTACCAGCTGACCCAGGAGAAGCTGCTGACGTGGTCAGCATCCAAGGTCTGCAGAAGAGGACATCCTCCCACAAGGACATCACCAGAAACTGACTGGGAAAGGGCGTTCTTTCTTCCTGGAGTCTCCAAACCCATCGTCCTCTGCGGGAGAGACAGCCCCAGGTGAGACCATTGCCAGGAAAGGATCCCGTTGCCAGTCAAGGCAGCCAGCCTTTGGGCTGCTGAGGCAGAAGGTGTCCCTCTGACAGAGCTCCCTGTCCTCGGCATCGGTCCCCCCTTTATTAGAAGCAGGAGCTGCACAGGGAGCACCTACACCCGGGTCACAACACTGCCTGGCTTTGTGCAGGGGCAGGAGGCAGCCGTCCCAAGCAGGAGATGAGTCAGACCCACAAGGAGAAGCCTCTGCCCATGGCCTTCCAGGGCATTTCCCAAGCACCCATGGCAGGGCTGGTGGAGTGGGACACTCACGCTGAGGAGAGTTTCTGCGGGCGGCCATTGAAGCGGGGGTGCAAACAAATTCTGTGGTAAAACATACTTTAATTTCATGGAAGAACAGGTGGGCAACGTCCTTACAGCTGAATTCAAAGCTTGCTTTTTTTTCCAGGGTGTAAGACAGAAACAGCAGGGTCTCTGAGCACAGGGCAGTACTGTGACCCAAGGAACGTGCAGCTCTGCACCATGTCCCAAGGAACTGTGTCCCATGGAAGGTGGGTGTCCAAGGTTACCAAGCCCCCAGCTCCTGTGGTGGAGACAATGGCTGTTTTGGGGGAAGTCTGAAAGTGCCACCCATGCCTGGGTCCCCTCCCTCCAAAACTGTTCCCTGTGGGCCTGGAAGTCAGCCCAGAGACACTTCTCCTCTTCTGCTCTCTGCTGCTGCTCCTCAGTGTTCATGAAATAAGAACACTAATGACACAGACACGTAGAAGGTGCCTTTCTGGCTCCCTTATATCCACCTCAGACAGAGGACTCCAGCTTTTGCTGTCCTTCTGGCATTCTGCAGGAACCACCCTCCCATGCTGATGGCAGTCAGTAGACACTCAACTGGAGGAGTCTTCTCCACAGCTTCTGCTTGCCACAAGGTGACCCATGCATGCAGCAGAAGGCGCAGCTGCTGGACAATGGTGCATGGCCCAGAGTGGTTGCCCTGAGCTGTGCCACTCGGCTGTAGGCTCACACCTGGGATGCTCAGATATGGACCTCCCCTTGGAACAGAGGGGACAATACTGACACTCCACAGGACAGGAGCCCAGGGGTGACCGTCCCTCCTCTCCTGCTGCTTCCAAGTGACACCACCAGGTGGTCCAGGATGCTGGGGTAGGTTCCTAAGGGGGATCCTTTTTGGGAGAGAGGGCAAGAGAGAAAGCGATCTAGTGTGGGAAGCAGTCCCACCGTTGATGCTTCTCTTGTGCGTGCCACAAAGATGGCTTTTCCTCAAAAATAAAGAGCCTTCTCTTTCCCTAAAGCCCCAAGACCTCTCTGGCCCTGGCCAAGAGAAGAAACAGGTGGCGATGCTGGGCTACAGGAGCAGGTCAGTGAGAAACTAAGGAAGGAGAGAGCCTGGTGAGCTTGGACAAAGAGCTGCTTGGGGCAGGATGGAGGGTCCACCTGGGCTTCCTTGCAAAAAGAAAAGACGGTTCAGGCAGCTGTTCATGCAATGATACTCCACACCTTGGCTTCATCCTACACAACAGCCGGTGGGGTGGGGTGGGGGGTCATTAACCCATCTTCCTTTCCCAGCTCCTGCAAATAAACACATTGCAAAACCCTCCAGCTGGAAGCAGCTCTCTTTATTGTTCAAGAAGCAGTGGAATCTCACCCTGGGAAATGCTCCTCTGCTCACAGCTGCAGGAGGGCAGTGGTGACTCCCCAGCCTCTCCTCCCAGCTGCAGGACTTGGAGCACTGGGAGGGACCCTTCAGACTGGTCCTACTGGTGGATCTTCTCAGCGGTGCTAGGGAGTGAAGAAGAAATACCTCAAGGTTCAGGTCCAGGGAGGGAGGCTGAAAAACGCTGCTTGTCCTCTTCAGCCCTGACCCTCCTGTGTGTGCCTGGAGTCCCTGTGGTCTCTGTGGCTGTGTGGAGGCCCCTCCTGTCCCAGCCCCATGGCAGGGAACCTACATGGCACCAGGCTGAGGTGCTGTGTGAGGCTGGGACAGAGACTTTTGGCCCAAGCAGCTATGGAGGTGCAGGGCAAGTCCTCTGGCTGCAGATGCTGGGTGGGAGGTAGCAGGCGCTACGTGGTTTGAGGAGCTGGAGCCCAGCATCTGGTCCCCCTGGAGAACCCCCAAGTGTGGGTGGATGCTGGGTGCCAGCTGGAGGTCTCACGTGGAGCACTCACCTCCTGCTTCACAGCTCTGCTCTTGCGCCCGTCTTCCTACAGGTCTTCCCCTCTCTTCTCCAGCAGCCTCCTTGCCCGGGTGCCCCTCACGGGAAGGCAGCTGCAGCAGCGGAGAACAACAGTCTCACCTGGGCTGTCAACCTGCCCACCTCTGCCTGGGACCTTCTACTCTGCCCCCTTCCACTTGGTACCTGTGACCAGCAGCACCAGGGGGGGGTTTAGCCCACAGACAGGGGCTGTGCTTCACTCATACCTTGAGGGCACTGGCACATGCTTACTTGGTCAGAGACTTCTCCAGAGCAGTTGCTTCCATTGTCTTCTTCGGGGGATGAGGGATGAAAAAATGCTGCTGCTGCTTCAACTCCACTGGTTCCACCCAAGCTCCAGGGGTGCCACCCCATAGGGACAGTGGTTCTGTGGGCATCAGCTGCACCTGTATTGGCATGAGACAAAGATGGAACCCTGGCCCGAGCACATTCTAACACACAGCACCATGACAGGCAGCAATGCAAAGACCTCTCCTACCACCCAGCCCACCTAGAATCATAGAATGGGCTGGGCTGGAAGGGACCTCCAAAGGTCATCTAGTCCGACGCCCCTGCAGTCAGCGGGGACACCCCCAACTAGACCAGGTTGCCCAGGGCCTCGTTGAGCCTCACCTTTAATGTCTCCAGGGAAGGGGCCTCGATCACCTCCCTGGGCAACCTGTTCCAGTGCTCCACCACCCTCATAGTAAAGAAGTTATTCCTAATATCCAATCTAAATCTGCTCTTGCCACCCACTGGATGTTCTGGGAGCAACTTCCCCAGTCAGGGACAGTGCTGGTGTAGCTGCAGGTCCTGAGCACAGCCACCAGTGCCACCTCAGAGTGGGGACAGGGTTTGGCCAACTCTCCACTTGGCTCCTGCACCTCATGCTCAGCTCCCTGGGAGCGGCAGATGGCAGGGAGGGGACTGTGGTGGCCAAAGCAGGAGATCCAAGTGCAAATGCTACGGTGGCATTGGGCAGGCCACACCGAAAGGTCCTGACCACCCAGCCTGCTCACAGCTCATAACCAGCCATGCCTGCCCACCACCCTGCTTGCTGCCCCTCGATGAGCAGGCACCACAGGAGCCTGTGTTTTACAGCATTTCAGACTAGAGCTCCCAGGGAGCAGGACATCCCATCCCTGCCATTCCTCTGGCTTGTCTGTCCATGGCTTTGGGAACGCAATGCCCCAGCCTTGGCAAGAAAGCTCCCAGGATGGGCACAGTCTTTGCTCCCAGGATGGGCACAGTCTTTCCTCCCAGAAAAAGCACCTACAGAACTGGCTGGGCTCTCACCAGCCTTCCCCTTCCCTCCCAGCTCCACCAGCCACAGGGACAGCTCCAGCTTCCAGCTCACCAGCCTGCATTTCCAACTATGGGGCGAGGAAAAGCACCGAAGGTGGTTTAGATGGAGGTGCCAAGCCAGGAGCTGCCACTCAGTGGTGTGGGGAAGCAGGGTTTGCCCAAGCTCAGGAGAGTTTCCTCTGCAGCCTTCCCTCTCCAAGAAAGTCAGCAGGAAAGGCTCCAGCCCTCAGCCTCTGAAGCCAAGGGGAAGAACCTCTGAGGCCAAGGGGAAGAAGGCTTTCCCTGCAGTGGACTTGGAAGGACTCCTAGTCACAGAATCACAGAATCACAGAATGGTTAGAGTTGGAAGGGACCTTAAAGGTCATTGAGTTCCAACCCCCCTGCCATGGGCAGGGACACCTCCACTAGAGCAGGTTGCTCAAAGCCCCATCCAGCCTGACCTTGAACACCTCCAGGGATGGGGCATCCGCTTCCATGGATGGGGCGTCCTCAAGGGAGGAAAAAGACACTCAGAAAGTGATGGGTTTTCTCCTAGAGGGAAGCTTGCAGGTCAAGCTCAGAGAGGAAGAAGCACCTGCACTGGCCCCCTACGGGCAGAGAAAGGTCAGGTTTGGGAAAGCTTTCAGTCACTTGCTGTACCCAGGCTCTCTCGGCCACATCCCTCTCCCGGGGATCCTGGTGCTCTGCCCACACCCACTGGTCCTCCTCTTCTCTCTGGAGCTGCTCCCCAGCCAGCGATGCCTGGAGACTTCCTTCATCCCGCTGCAGACACGGGTACTGTGCGTCCTGCCGGGAGCCAAAGCGGGCAGTGGTGTGAGAGACCCCAATGGAGAAAAAGTAATCCATCTGAAGATGCAGGCTCATCATCCACAGGCACTACCTGTCCTGCTCGCCAGTGGCCCTCACAGGCATCAGGTAGAGCTTGGGGCCAGGCCATAGCAGACCGCTTGTGCTTCCCTTCTCCCTTCCTTGAAGAGCTCTCCTTGAACACTGCTGGCAGCCTGCGAGATGACAAGAGGGGGAGTTTCTGCTATGGCTTGTGCCCACCAGCCGGGTGCCGCTTTGGCAGCACGAGGCAGCTCTCCCCATGGACCATCCCTCATGTCTTCTCTGCTCTGACCCAAGGAGAAGCTGTAACCCAAGCCATGCCACCAGCCCACCAAAGCAGAGTTCAGGTGCCTGCAATCCAACCCCACCCTGAGGAAACCTCTCCTTTGTTGATCCTTGAGCCCTGCCCTCCTCTGACCAAAAGAGGAGGCTCCCTTGCAGCTATGGAGAATGAGAAGTCAACCGTAAACATCTTCTGTGAGCTTCTGCAGGCAGCTCCCATCACGGCTGCGTGCTGGCAGCAGGGGCAGAAGAGCAACCCACAAAAACCTGCTTTCTGTTCCCTGCCCAGCATGGAAAGGGCAGTTTGCCAGGACATGTCACGATGGTGGTGGAGTTCCCCAAGACCCTATGTCCAAAGACACCCGCCCTCACTGCCTCAACGACCAGAGCCCTGGGGTTGCCTCCTCCAGCTCCCCACCTGCCTCACCTGAGAGGAGGCTCTTTTGCCCTGTCAGCCTCACCCAGCTCTCCCTCCGCTGTCATCCGAGGTAGCCTGGTTGGAGAGAGACGTCTGCGTGAGAGCAGCTGGCACTTGTCAGCGAGAAGCCCTGTAGAAGGTGACAAAAAGGCCCTTCAGAGCAGCGCCTTGGTGGCCATGCAACCAGGCATGGACCAAGCCTGCCCGCGTGTCGGTGGGGAAAGGGGCTAGCAGAGAGAGACCAGGGCACTCTTGCACACCAACATGAGCTTCAGGCTATCACTCCCTCTCCGCCTTGCCCAGATTTTCATTTCTGTGGCCTGACAGAGCTCCCTCCTTCCACCTTGCATTTCATGGGCAGGGAAGTGAGCCTTGGGTCCTTCTGCTGCCATCCTGGCCCCAGAGTGTCCCTTTTTGGGTATGTCAAGCCCACAGAGTAGTTGTCAGGAGACAGGTAAGGGTAGAGAGGTCTCAGAGGAGCCATCGCTCCCAGGAGCCAGCTCTCAGTACCTGTTCTCTTAGGCTCTTTCTCCCTCCTTGCTTCTCCCTTCTTCTTCTCCTTCACCCACCCCTTGTGTGTTTGAAGAGGCCTTTCCCCAGCAGCTCTTCCAGGTGCTACACAGGGCTCAATCCTGGAAGGAAGACAACAGCAGTTTGATTCCAGGCCACCACCTCCCAGGGCTGCAGGGCTCTGGCTCTCACATTCTGACAGATGCCTGCTGTGTTTGGGAAGGGAAGGGGCAATCACTAGCCCATGCACCATGCTGTGAATCCACCTATCTTCCAAAAAAAGCAGGAGCAAGTGTGGAGTGATGGAGATTCCAGTCCTTGTAAAGTCTCCCTCTAGCTCTTCCCTGAGCAGTGGGCAGCCCTGGCACTACCGGCTGACCCAGGAGAAGCTGAGAAGCTGCTGATGTGCCCAAGGGCTGCAGAAGCAGACATACTCACTTGGGAAACATGACGACATCACCAGAAGCTGTCTGGGAAAAGGCATTCTTTCTGCCTGGAGTGTCCAAACCCATCGTCCTCTGCAGGAGAGACAGCCCCAGGTGAGACCATTGCCAGGAAGGGATCCCATTCCCAGCCTTTGGGCTGCTGAGGCAGAAAGTGCCCATCTGGCAGAGCTCCCTGTCCTCGGCATCAGTCCCTCTCTATTAGAAGCAGGAGCTGCACAGGGAGCACCTACACCCGGGTCACAACACTGCCTGGCTTTGTGCAGGGGCAGGAGGCAGCCGTCCCAAGCAGGAGATCACAGAATCATAGAATCATCTAGGTTGGAAGAGACCCTTGGGATCATCGAGTCCAACCATCTACCCTACTCTGCAAAGTTCTCCCCTACACCATGTCCCCCAACACCACATCTAAATGGCTCTTAAACACATCCAAGGACAGTGACCCAACCACCTCCCTGGGCAGCCTATTCCAATGCCCGACCACTCTTTCTGTGAAAAACAGTCAGAGTCTAGAGATGAGTCAGACCCACAAGGAGAAGTCGCTGCCAGTGGCCTTCCAGGGCATTTCCCAAGCACCCATGGCAGGGCTGGTGGAGTGGGACACTCACGCTAAGGAGAGGTTTCTGCGGGCGGCCAGGGCTGTCCAGGGTGCAAAGAAAATCTGTGAAAAACCTCATTTTGGCTTTGTTCTTCCGGAAGCACGGGTGGACAATGTCCTTGAAGATGAATTCTACATCCTATGTCTCGCCAGATAGGAAAAGCAGGGTCTCTTGAACTGCAGGGTGCTCTGAGGAATGCCGGTGTCCACGGATACCAAGGCATAACTCAAGAGAACAATGGGAGGAGCACCTAGGAAGAAAGAAGCCAGGAGCAAAGTAACTTAGATGGTGGTGGAGGACAGTCAAGTATGGGCAGCTGCCAAGGGCAGAGGCAAAGCTGTGCCACAGAGCTGTCTTGCAGGCTCCTCCCGTGCAGTTCTTAAATGAAGTTTTTGTTGGCCCTTCCTGTCCCCAGCTCAAGGCACCCTCCCGGGCTAAGGCAACACTGAAATGAAGAGAATCCCTGAAAAAACAGAGCTCCGAGGGCCTGGTGCCCTACAACCGGTGGTGCATCGCTGAAGCCTTCAGGGCAGTATCTGCTGTGGCACAGACTTGTCCACAGCCACAGCTGGTTTGAGGTGCACCTTATCCATGGGTCCTCCTGCAAGGCCTTTGGGGTGCATGCTGAACTACTGCTGCCAGGGGACAGAGAGGAGTCCAGAGCTCCTTCAGAAGGTCCTGAGAACAGCCTGAGCCCCTCACAAGCAAAGACAGACCCCCGCAATCCACCGCCTGCCAAGCTGCAGCTCCTGAAAAGGTCCCTCTCTGCACTGTTTGCACCCTGGTGGCCGCATGGGACATCATTTCTGCTCATGGCAGATGTCCCGGCTGCAGGTGCAGGCTGGCAGCAGGGAGGATGAGCTCAGGCCCCAGAGATGCACCACTGGTGTGGGGCACCAGGCCCTTGGAGCTCTGTGGTTTTGTGCTGGCTTTCTTGGAGAAGGAAGGCTGCAGGGGAAACTCTCCTGAGCTTGGGCAGGAGCTGGGAGCCCTGTCACGCCGTCGAGTGGCAGCTCCTGGCTCGGCACCTCCATCTAAACCACCTTCGGTGCTTTTGCTCGCCCCAGAGCTGGAAATGCAGGCTGGTGAGCTGGAAGCTGGAGGTTCCGCCCTGTGGCTGGTGGAGCTGGGAGGGAAGGGGAAAGCTGGCGAGAGCCCAGCCAGTTCTGTAAGTGCTTTTTCTGGGAGGAAGACTATGGCCATCCTGGGAGCTTCCTCGGCAGGACTGAGGCGTTGTGTTCCCGAAGTGTAGGCTTCAAAGGGAACCACTGGAGGGCTGCAGAGGACTTCTGTGTGCAGCTTTTGCCTGGCTGAGAAGATCTTGTCAGCGGGACGTCATATTTTACCCGTGGAATTATCAGTGGCAATGAATATTTCCTTGCCCAGTCTTGCACAAGAAAAACCTCCTGTGGAGGTCCCCCCTTACTGAAACCAGAAATTGCTGAGTGGCTGCCCTACAGACACAGTAACCAGTAAAAGAGACCAAAAGGGCACAGGAAAAACACGAGCTGAATCTTGTGGGACTTTCAGCTGCCGTTTGCTTTTTGCTTTCTAATTGAAAGCAGGGGTGTTTCTAGCACATCATTTTGGATTTCTCTGTTTGCTCCCTCTTTTTCTCTCAGCAACAGAAAGATTCCTTTATTCCTGAGTTCTTTTTCTCTGCCTTTGATAAATTAACGAGGTGGCTTGAAACCAGTAGTAAAACCAGCATAAATATAAGAAAAAGAGATCGTATTGATAATAATTTGTATTGATAATAATCGTATTGGTAATAATACAATTATTCGTATTCATCTTCTCCTTAGCCTGGAGAAGAGAAGGCTGAGGGGAGACCTCATCTATGCTTACAAGTTCCTAAAGGGTGGGTTGAAGGATG
>JAOXJM010000001.1:208262552-208281748 GCA_026413425.1 Tringa solitaria | reverse complement strand
CCCTTCATTATTTTATCTGGTATAAGAGTCCTCCAGTTCAGCTTCCTTGATTTTAATTAGCTAATTCATCATACTTTCTCTGTAGGACACTGAACTGAAGTAACAAATTATTTCTTTTTGTACATTGAATTCCTTTTCTGTACAGCAGCCTCATCTGATATAGAATCATAGAATCATTTAGGTTGGCAAAGACCCTTAAGATCAAGTCTGACTGTAAACCTAACACTGCCACGTCCACCACTAAACCATGGCCCTCAGCACCACATCTATATGTCTTCTAAATGCCTCTGGGGATAATGACTAAACCACTTCCCTGAGAAGCCTGGTCTAATGTTTGATAATCCTTTCGGTGAAGAAATTTTTCCTAATATCCAAACTAAACCTACCCTGGCACAACTTCAGGCCATTTCCTCTTGTCCTATCACTTTTCCCTTGGGAAAGGAGACCAACACCCTCCTTTGTTACAACATCATTTAGGTTGGATAAGACCCTTAAGATCATTGAGTCCAACTCAGTCCCTAGCACTGAATCCATAAGCATTGCAAATGATTTTCTATACATGATTGCCTCAGCTGGTACTTAAACTATTATTTTTTTAGAGTAACTATCTGGCCTAGTTTATCAGAAAGCAATACGAGCCTTGAGGTTCTGATCTGGAGTCAGCTCCTGTCTGACCTTAAGGATGTTTGGACTTGGATTCTGAATCATACCAGGTGTGAACTAAGCTTGTGATCCAACAAAACAGACATTTTAAAAATAACGTTTAGGTCATTTGGCAGTTTACAGTACTAAAAGTACTGTAAAAAAATCAAAAAACTGTTTAAAAAAATCAATACATATACAGATAAAAGCCATAATAAACTTGCTGATTTTATGAAGTCAAACACAATCCTGAACTTTACAGCCCTTTAAGAAAGAATTAGTGAGGTCTCACCTGTTGAGGAAAGGTGGTTAATGGCATTCCAAGAATTCCGGATGCTTTCTGAGCAGCCTGTCCCACTCTTTTTGAAATCATCAGTCACGATGCTGAAATAAGTGCCACACGGAACCAAATCACCAAACTGCCAGATCGGGGCAGAGGCTGCCAGAGCTCTGCAGAGGGACATAAAAATATTGTTACATGCACTCTAACCCCCTACAAAGTGAACTTCCATCCTCTGGTCAATACCCTCCCCACAGCCACTATCTAAGTAGCATTTATAATTCAGCTGGGACACTGAACCATAGGCAAACCATAACGTTGCAAAACTATTCCATAGGTCTGTATGCAAAGGCTGTTGAAGGTTGTAAGTCTTGGATACTAGGAAAAAGATATCAGTAAATACATAAAGTAGAAATTCAGACTTGCCTACTTTCTTTCATTCTCATCTAGCAACTAGGTCTTTCTCACTAAGCATTGCACAAACTCAGCTGAAGAGAGCCCCTGCCCACTAAAATTTGCTCTCTAGCATACAAAAGAGAATTACTAATCTTGCTTCCCAGAGGGAACTAAGGCATTGCAGAGATTAAAGACCTGCCTGAAGTCACCAGGAAGTCTAATGACCCTAAAAAAATTAGGTGTGAAGTCAGTGTTCATAATAATTGCTTTTACAAAACGGCTCCAAAAATACACATCATCCAGTACCTGCTGACCTATAGTTGTCTTTATTAGGCAAACAGTACCTCTTCCCAAATTCAAGGTAACTTAATTCCTCCTCCCAGTAGGGGAAAACTCAGTCCAGTTTGAATTATGGTACTTCTCCCAGTGCTGTAGTATTTATAGCACAGAAGTAACAAATGCCTGCTCTGTGTTTGAGCAGGATGAGTACACTCACCCAACTACCACATGGGGGTACTTCATCCTAAACCAGGCTGCAAGCATTCCTCCATAAGATCCTCCGATAGCTATGACAGGACTGTAACGAGCTCCTTCAATGGTTGTCTTTAAGTACTCAATCAGTACTGCAAAGTCAGCCAGAGCTTGTTCTGATGTCAGGTAATTCAGATGTTTGGAATCCTGAGACAAAGAAAGCAGGTTATATACAGCACAGAAGTGATTTCCAGCAGCAGTCTTTCTACTGCCCACAGCAGCTGTCAAGTTCTAAATCTGTGCCTGATAACAAATGAAATATTCTTTGCAGGTGTCCCTCAAAGTGCTAGAAAATCTCAGATTTAATTTTTTACTGCTAGAATTGACAGTTGCAAAACCAGGATATTTGTGTGCTTCTAACACATCTAAATCTTACTCAGGCTAACAGTCCTTGCACTAGCAAGAAGTACAATAGGAACAATAATGTTTGTATAGAACACATTTAAGGAAGACAAAAGAAGACACTTACACTGAAAGACTCGTTCCCGAAGGGCAAAGATTCTCCATAATATCTATGTTCAGCAAATACTAACATGGCATTAAGTTCTTCAGCCACATTCCACATAAAACCCTGGTTGGAGGAAAACAGACATTTAAATAAATTGCATCAATTATTTTCAAAGTCTCTACTTTCAGTTTAGTGTATTCCAACTCTCATTCTTTGATTAGAAAGATATTACTATCAAAATACAACTACAAAGACAGAGTGAAATTTGGTTTTAAAGTGTCACTGAAGTAAGAAAACAAACAAAATAGATCTCCACCCAGAGACAGGGACAGGTAAAAAATAAATATGAATTTTTTTAATGCTGCAGAACATTAAGCAGTATTGTTTTGTGGGTACACTCAGGCAATCCTGCCGGAACTCCTATGGCACAAGCTTAATCTACAGCAAATAAAAAAAAAACATGACAGGAAAAAAAGCATGCATTTGATTTAGGACTACATTACAGAAAACACAAATTTTGTTTGGCAATCAGCAATAATCTAGAGCACTGCAATATTTTCAACTAATAAATATTATTATTAGCTATTAATTTATTTCAACAAATAAATAACTACAACTTCTTATAACAAGCTGCTGGCAACAAGTAACCACCAGTTATGGAAACAGGCAGAGATCACCTGCTGACAGAGCAAAGTGTGTGAGCATTCCATGGTTGCTTTGAGCCCAGCACATGCCACCTCCTGTTGTGTGACTGGACTTTGTATCGAAGTGGTTGAAAAATGCCCACACACCATTCTGCATTCGTATCAGTCAGTGAAGTGAGTGAACTTCCACAGGTCTTGTCAGAGAACAAGAATCATCTATCTTTGATTTCCAGTCCCCTTCACTTCACATTTTTCTTATGAGGGAAAAAAAAAATTAAATCAGAACTTCTAATTTTACTTAGGGAATCTAAAGTATTGGGATAGGTATAGTTTGGTCCAAAATTTGCATTCGTAGCTTGAGGCACCTTACAGTGTTTCCTCTTGAAATTTTCTTCACTATTCAAGCAACTTAATACAAGTGCATCCTTTTGATTCTTTTGGGCTTTGAATAGGACCCTGAACCCCCTAAACCCTTTTCTATGCTTCTGCTCAGCTTCCTCTTCCTTCTATAACAATCATAACAACCATTAGAAACTTCTCTTTAAGTGATATTCTGACACCATCTCCTTGTTCTTCCTTATTTTTCAGTAGGCCACTAGTGGAAAGAAGGACTGTAATTTAAGAATTTATTTTCTACATACCGTATTGTTACAGAACCATGTGATGTCTCCTTCATTGCCTGTATAAAACAGTATCGGTCCATTATCTTTCTTCCAGTACTGATCTGCTACTAGATACCGCTGCTGGAACGTAAGATTTTCATCAAATCCAAAGTGATCAATCTGTAATAACAAGAAACAACAACATGTTCAGAAAGCTAAAATTGATCACGGAGTCCACTGCAAGTGCCGAGTCACTCTGCAGACAAAAAAAAATAAAAAGTAAAAGTTTTACTAAGAAAAAAATATGACACTGAAGTAATTTATATTCCCATTACAGCAACATTTTTCTGCTTCACAAAGTTCACCAGCCAAAATTACAGGTGTATACACTGAAGGAGAAACGTTATTTTCAGTTATAAAAAAATATCCATGTACTTATAGTATCATACCTAACAAAAGATATTCTAAATATATTTAGGAAATTAGTCAAATTCACTGAGGAGTCACAAAGTATCTGATGTAATAAAACTGTATCAACAAGTAACAAAAGACACTTTCCCACAATGTTTTGAGTCTTAGAAAGACTCCGTATTAGCCTTATTTAAAAAAAAAAACCAAACAAACAAAAAAACAAATCGACAAGAACACCCCCAAAAAAGCACCAACAAATAATCTCACCTCTTCTCTCCCCCTTTTGGCATAAGATTGAAGTTTAAACAGATGCTTGTTAGAAAATATTTTGGGTTGGGTTTAATTCTTGGAAAATACTAATTGTCTGTATTTTTTGTGCTATTGACAGGTTTTTCAGATAGTTTTATGAAGTGCTTCTTCTCGCCTTGTAATTTTCACTAATTCACATACCCTCCCCAATTCTTTCCACTGCCCTACAAATACTGCAAACCTATACATACCACTTAAAGCTAACACTGTGGGGTTTGGGTTATTTCCTCATTAGAAATTTAGTCTCCGTTCCTAAGGTGAGTTTTTCAGCTTTCATGGTTTTTACTGGTTTGTACGCACTATTCCCCTTCACCCTTCCCCAACCATTCATCCATAGTGGAAATTTTATCAATTGCTTTTAAAAGGTAACTCCCTGCATGGGGAAAATCTTATTCTGGAATACCCACACAGGCTTTTACTATAATAAATAAATAAAATAAACAAACAAACCAAAACACAGAGCTGCTCCAAAAGAGTTATGCTGCTTAATTACAATTTATTCCCAAATCATCATTACTTTTATTCATCAGTTGAAGATGACCTGCAGCTACCCAATTTTGACTTCCATCAGCACAAAGTATCATCATTTCCTTTCGTATAGTTTCCTGCTGGCAGTAACAGCCTGACATCTGCTGGCTTGAACATCTCTGCTCACCCATCTGCCTTTACACCAACAATTCCACCAAATCCCTCAGATGCTCCAGGAACCAGCCTTTCACATTTCCCATTTTGAGAACATCTGTAAGTTAATGTTAAAAAGCAGCAAACCACACACAAATTCAAGAAATCACTGCTAACTTAGTGCCTTAACTGCAAGGCAGATCCCTCCAGGCAGCTCAGGAAAGCTTAACTCTTGACCTGCAGGATCCAGTTACTCCACACTACACACTTACACTTGCTTTGGGTCACAGAGAGCACAGGAACTTATTTAAGATATAGAATCTGATGCAAAGCATCCTTTCTAAACTCTCTCAAAGCTTACTTGACCAAAGCGAGGGGACAGTTGTGCTGCAGCTCGTTGCTGGAGGAACAGCAGGAGCACTTGGAGGTCTGTGCATGGTCTCAACAGACATAAGAGACAAGGTCTTTACGCCAAATAAGCTAATTTCAGTGACTGCTTCCAGACCTAAATAAAACTAATTTATGTATATTCCACAGCTTTGCTCAGTGGTACCATTTACTACTTACTCATAACATCACCACATACTTATCATGCACATCCGTAAGGGCTTTTTCACTGAATTCAAGTGCTAACAAGAGATGCTGGGCTTATTTTACACTGACAACTCACCTGCTCCTTTTTCATTTGCACAGTTATTAATTTTAGTTTCACTTTCTACATCAAGCATAATCAAGAGTGACAGCGATTAGATGTAGAAAGGCAGAAGAAGGTCAGCAACTGAAAAAGTCTTTGATGATAACGCCTTGGGACAATTAAAAAGAAGGATTAGATAAGACACGTGTAATAAAAATCACAGTATAGTTTAATAAACTCCAACACTGTTAGAAAGTAAAACTAATAGATCTTTTGTTCCAGGTCTGTTTCTAAAGGGGAGAACTATCATTTTCTATTTAATGTTTGTGGTTAGGCTGCTCACCAGAGCTAAGAAAAAACAGGTTCACATGTCCTGTCTGCCTTTTATGGGATCACCTAAAATTAAACACTTAGCTTTAAAAATTGATTCTGCATCCTTCCTGACTGAAGTCTCAGCACCAACTGAAAACTACACCACAAACAGTATTCAACTTCCCTGAACTGCAAACATACCAAAATCTTCTCAGTGCAGGCAGCTTAATATGCAACAGAACAAAAACATACAGTGGAAGAAAAAAAAAAGAAAAAAAAATCAGAATAATTTAATGGATAAGCATCCTTTTGGCACCAGGCTGAAGTTATTCAATGGGGTATTGTGCAGAACAGATTTTAAAGCCCATATAATTGTTCCCATTCCACAGGAACTGGAAAATTAGAATAGTAATATTTAAATATGAATGTATTTTCCTGAATGACAGCTAATTTTCTTTTTAGAATATGATTTACCATGGTTTCCTTACGATGTGATCTGTCAGTCTACTCCCACAAAACAAACCCCAAAATCCCAATGCTCTAGTGAGTCTGCCAAGAGGGAGAAAAGTACAGAATTTAAGTTTTCTTTTGCCATTTTAATAACCAGGTTATTCAAAGTGTCATCATTCTCAATCTTGACTGAGCCACGCTGTAGATTCACTCATTGCCATTAGTCACATTCTTCTTTCCCATTCTTCCCTCAATCTGTAAAATTCTGAGAGCCCCAAAGCAGCTGAACTGCCTCTCATCACATGCATAACACAAACCATGGGCACGTGTAAGATTCCAGGCAAGACAACTCCAGACTTCACCACAAAAAAAAGTCACAAGTACCTGTTGCTCAAGTGAAGAGCAGGAACACCTTTATTCCTTTATTGCTAGATGATGAGGCTTCATACCTTGTAGTAACTTGTCTTTGCAAGGATAAAACATATAACATTCTAAAAAAACCCCAAATGCTTGTAAAGCAAACAGAAAAAGAGAGAGATGTCACAACTGCTGGGTATTGCCAAAAAATTCAAACAAATTCTGAATACAGAATACCGAAATGCAGTTTTGGAGGTGTCCCAAGGAATATCTCCTCACAACAGTGAAAACTGTTTGAAAGCGTACAGAGGGAAATTCAGGGGGGGAAAGCACAAGAATTGATAATGAAATTGTGAAGTGAGAGGCTGGGACACAAAGGGAAAGCTGTAGTTGAAGAACAGCAGATGGAGCTGTGGTGTAGCCAAACTGCACTGCAGGAACACAGTATGGGAGCTCCTGGTTCTCACTCAAGCCCTTGCTTTCACCATCCTCTATAGAACAGGAATGCAAACAAATAATAAACCCCACAAACTGCGGGAAGGATACTTTACAACTCAAATCACCTAGAGATTTTTTCTTAGCTTTTTTTTTTTAAGTCATTAAGAAGTTGAACCAGAAAATTTATTGGCCACATTTATGCAAAAGGAGCAAGACAAAAGCAATGACACTTGCAACCAGACTTAATTAAAATACACCACAAAAGAAAGAAGCGCATTAGGACACATTTACAACACTTTAACTGGGGGTTATAAGTAACAATGGTAAAGGCACACTAGCATATATGAGATTTTATCTAATTACAATTTCCATAATTACAGTTATTGCCAGAATGTCAGCAGTAAGTACAAGGTCCTGAGCAACCTAGTACAATTTTGAATTTGGCCCTGCTTTGAGTGAGAGGTTGGGCCACAAGACATGCAGAGTTCCCTTCCAAAATTAAACTATTGTAGGATTAATCCAAACAAGTTACACAGCCTAAAATTTTAAGCTTCTGTAACAGGATTACCCAGGAAGTTTGGTTAAAATAAAAATACCGTCATCATCAGCAATACAAATGAAAGTATCATCTACATAAATCACTCTGACATAGTATCAGTTCTTCTGATGCAAATAAAATGAAGGATAAAGTAGGAGTACTCAAAGTAGTAAATTATGAATAAGTTTAAGGGAAATTTGTCAGCTGAGCTAGGTAGTATGGGAATACTTTGGAGAGCTACAGCTGTGAGGCAAAGAAAGCAAGCAACAAAATTTCAGTTCCATGTACAAAAATCTTCATGAACTTTGTGTGGTTAAAAAAAGGAATCACCTCACATTTTCACAGAGCTCTTGAGGAAGATGCACACATACGCACAACAGATTGCTCAAGAGGCAGCCAGCTCCAGATGGAAGACTGCAGCCACTTCCCAAAGTTTTTTCTCAAAGTAGAAGGGCGGGCCAAAACCCACCTCACTGCCTTCTGCCTAAAATACATGGCACAATTCTTTGATTCTACCTTATATGTGCACATGGATCATGTGCTTATGTTAAGCTCTCAAAGATGACTTCTCTCAGGGTGTTGAGTTGTGTTGTGGTGTTTGTTTGGTTTTTTTTAAAGTTCTTCTTTGTTGTTTTGAAGTCTATTTCAAATAAAATAAGTCACTTTGCCACACATCTCCAGAGGAGGAAACAAAAAAGGCACAACAGATGTTAGTTATTGTACAGATGTGAGTCTGCTTAATATAGTTCCTGAATACTTCCAGGAGCATGGCACTGGGTGAAGTATAAAGACAAAACAGGACATGTGGGCTACAACCCACTTCCTTCTCAGTAGCATCTTAAGGTCATTAGTGGCTACAGAGCCAGGACAGCAAACCACGCCTTTACCCAAAAAAGACTATAATTCACATGGTACCTTTTAAACGAAAGCATTTAATGTCATTCAAGCTGGTAAATCAGCACCTGATGGTTTTATGCTTCTGAGTTTCTGGCAAGATTGCGAGTGTCTTAAAGCCTTTCTGTCATGCCTCAAATTTCAATTCGCTAAACAATAGCTTTGTTTTCCCAAACTTGGATGTTCTGTTTGAAACCAAGTCAGTTGAGGTACTAGTGAGAAGCCAAGGTGTTCTAAGAAGCACGCTCTGCCCTCCAAGCGTTCATGGAGTTGTTTTGAGTGCTCATCCTGTCTGAATGATTTCCTGAGGACAGGAAGATACAGGATAGTTTGAGGATATCCTCCTGCGCGAACAGCGGTGTGGGCACCAGCCTCTTTGGGATTTCACCGGTGTGTTTTTGTTCCTGATTTTACTCCTGACAGGCTGTGGGACACCAGTTCAGTTAGTTTTGTTTCCTCTTAAAAATATTTGCTTCCTCCATTTAACTTACAAGTTCATGAGGACATGGACTGCCTTGCCATCTTCCTACAGCATCATTTCAAGGGGCCCCAAATTTTATTACAAGTACTACTCCATATAAATAAATATTCAGGCTCATAAAAACCATTGCAGCAGTAGGGTACTACTGAAATATATATACCCACACACACTACTTATGTCTTCACAGCAGGGGAGAAAAAAAATACCAGTTTTTAGAAAAATTCACCCTCCCTGACACTATTCTAGTTGCTTTGTTTCTTCCTTTTGCACATCATAGTCTGCCAGGACAGAGATTCACAGGCTGCGGGCAAGATTATCTCAGTTTGTCCCTGCTCATTTAGTGAAGAGAAGAAAAAAAAAATTAAAAAGAACACCAGGAAAATCAAGGTTGGCTTTCTTTTATCTTTTCCATTTTACAAGCAAGGTATTTCCTTGCTTTCTAGGCTGATACTTGTGCAAGGGTCAGCAGAGACTGAAGATTAGCACCAGTCTGTTGAAAAGAATAATCTATAATAATTTGATGCTCTGTGAAAGAGCAGAGATGTACACTGCACTGTCTTGCTTCAGGCTACACTAACTCCAAACTGGAAAGGCCTACACCTAAATAATATAAACAAATTGGGAGAGATGGACTTGACGTAATTGTAATCTTCCACATTCCCCCATAACTCAGAGGTTTTGTTCATTAGATTTAATTTTACTTCCTTAATCTGTCACATTTAGCAAAACATATAGATATAACAATATGGATAACATTTGCCTATTCTAGTTTCCATTCTACTGGTGATGGTTTAGAATAACCATTACCAGTCTTTCCTTGGTTGGAGTTAACTTTCAACCCAACACTTCCTAAAATAAATCCAAGCTTAAGGTCCTTTTAATTGATGGATCTCTTCCCTTACCACTATGTCCTTGTGGACAGACTGGGTTTTAAGTAGAATCATGCTTCATGTATCTTACCAAAACTTCTTTTATGCCACAGAAACCACGTCACCTGCTCTTGTGAGGTTGCAGCTGTTTAAGGAAGTCTGATTTCAGCACTGATTTATCACTTCAGTGATTAAAAAGCACTGACAAGGAAAGCTTCAGGCAGGAACTCTACCCCTGCCCTGAGTCACACAATTTGGACAAGACAGTTAAAAGAAAGATGCCAAAGAACATTTACACAGCTACAGGATGTGCTGTAGGAAAGCACCAGATTACTCAGGTCAGCCCTTATTAGAAACAATGTCCAAACAGTATATGATGAAAGGTTATTTTTATATTCAAAACGTAAGCAGCTAACGAGAACACAAACACACTGGTTTCAACTTCCACAAACCATTAGTGCTGCAACCGAAACTGCAGATTCCCCTTACCGTGTAAAGGTAGACACATATAGACTTTAACTATTTAAGTATAAAATCCTCTACAAGTCACAGCGAGGATGCAATACCTCATTACAGCTCCTGCTGTTGGAAAGACAGTCTGCGAGGTCCCACAGGCCCTCCCAAAATTTACTGCCCCAGACTAGAGTGGCAAAGGTCCAGCAGAAGGGAGGGAATGAGTGACCAAGGCAGGAGAGGGCAGGAATCACTTCAATCAGCTTTACTGATTCCTTACTGAATTCCCAGCTGACATTCCTGAACGCTGCTCTCCATTCCCCTGCCACCCTGTTCTTCTTCTCCAAGCAATAGAGAGGCTCATGCTGCTGAGTCAATCAACTACATAAATTTATAACAAACTATTCTGGTGACAAACACACCAAATGTTCACATCGTCCATTCAAGGCATTATTATCCCAGTGAAATTCTTCCACAGGACAAGGGATGGGGCAAGGAGTAGGGAACAAACAGGTCAAAGCTCTATTACCCAAAGCACATTATTTCATAAACGCTGAAATAAGTGCAAAGATGATGCACTATCCCAGTAAAAACAAAGTTACCCTTGTGAAAGGTCTCTCAGACCTGTAACAGGCAAAGGCCTGCAATTTTTTCCATCTGCCTTCCAGATTGAATTACAATTCCATCACATTGGAAGGATTAACTTCAGAGGGGTGGAAAAAATGGTACATGAGCCTCCAACATGTCACAGATGAAGCAGTATAAAAATATTCCAGTTTCACCAAGAACATCCTAATGTTTTGACTAGGGCTAATTGTTTAAACAAAATATTTTACAAAATAAGTTTGATCTTCCCTGAAAAGCTTCCCTCACTTTTTTGTAAACAAGGACATGTGGAAGGAAAGCATTTCACATTCAAGAATTTATATTTATTTGGTCAAATTAAATATTTAAAAATACCTCTACCCCTCCCCCCAAAAGGGCTAGAACTTTCTACCTCACCAAGTATTTTTAAAGGCTCAACTGAAGTCACAATCATTTTACTTCCCAGATTTTTCAAAGCTACAAGGAATTCGTTTATTATTCTCCCAGCCTTAGTTCAAAACCTATTATTTTTTATTTTATTTTCTCCAGCCAATCCCACACAAAACAGGGGACCCTACGTGGGGAGAGAGACAGACGAAGTGAGAACTGTCCTGTCATCCACCCAGATATTATTCCAGTTAGATAAAGCACAGGCAAAGTGGTAACAGCATCAAGAGGCACTGAATACCTATATCAGGTCCAGTGCTAGGGATTCTACACGTGTCACTGTGGATCATTTATTTAATAGCTACCAATTCCGATGAGCATCCAAGAGGGAGGGGGGGATGACAATTTCAGAAAACAAAGCATCAAAGTGCAATTAGTCATACAGCCCTTATGCAATAGCAAAAATACCACATAGCAACTGCTTCTCTGGCAAACTTGCAACATGCCTGAACCCTGAAGAGCAACTGTTTGCTAGCAGGGCTCTGAGACATTGGTAGATGCGATGACAGGGAGACCAGCAGCGTTCAGGGAAATAACATCCATAACTCCCTGCAGGTGAAAAGTTCTTTCTACAGATTACTCTATTGTACAACAGAAACATCCAGATGTCTTGTCACAACCATTACAAAAGTTCTCCAGTGGCTGAAAAGCTCTAGCAAACACACAGATAAAGGAAGGGTCTTCATAACCAGTGCAGTTAACACCCAGAATTTGAGCTGCACCGTAGATGCTTTTCTTCTCACAGCAAAGCAACAGTTTTCCTATCTAAGTAGAGGCTCACAAATTTTTATCCAAAAAGGTTTTTCTATTTCCATTTTCCTTTTTCAATTTAAAAATAGGCAAGAACATTTAGTTATGAACTACCCTGTTCAGAACAGACTGAACAACTCCACAGACATTGCTAAAAGCCATTTGCCATGATCTTGTAGGACAGGAGCTCCTGCTTAGGAGTTGAAGGAACTCAGCATTCCCCTCCCGGTAGCAGTGACTTACAGGACTGAAAACTGTAAGCTTGTAGGTGGCCTGCCATTTGTCACTGTATAGGAAAGATTACAGAAGAGCCAGCGCTTCCAGAGCAGCATGTGGCTCTGAAAGGTTTTTGTGGAAGACTCAGTTTTGGGGGAGTCAGGCAGTACGGAAAAGCAAGTTGCTGCTTTGAGGCATAAATCAAATGTTTTGTTAATGCTAGTTTTGCTTTCACCCACTTCCTCTAGTTCAGTCTGGCCGCAGCCCAAGCCCTGCTGAAGTCAAAGGGTCTGATGCCCATCACTTTCTGTTCCTGTTGTCTTGAAAGGAAGTTCCTTCACGGCAACTACCCTCTAAGCCTACCTCTGACTAGCTTTTTCACACTAAGTCCCTTTGTGGATAATTTTAGAAAGGTGGGGTTTTTTGCTGCACAAGACAAGAAAACTTACTCCCTTTGGAAGTAGCATAAGTTAACTAGGAATGAAAGGAGATGCACCACCAAGTATCACCAACCAGAGGGAGAAGCTAGCACAGTATCATAGCTCCTTGCATGCTCACATCCCATGCAGGCAGGCCTTTTAGTGAACCCTCTCCTCTCCTGCAAAGAGAGACTTCTTGGATCTTATGCTACAAACACCTTTTCCAGATAATTTTCACCTAATCACTCTCACTTTAAGCCTGACATAAGGGTAAACTTGTACATAAACTTTGTATCGTGGCTGTCCAAATGAATAATGGAAAAAGCTGTTATGTGAATTTGAAGATAGAAACAACAGCCCAAAAGCATCAGAAGTTTCATTCTTTGCTCACTAGATGCATTTAGAGAACAGCAACCACAGCACAAGTGACAGCAGTAACACCACTTGGCAGTAGCACAACAGTGCTGAGCCTCAGAAAATATTTCAGACACACCAGGGCTGAACTAAAGCATAGAAGACAGCAACTATAAACTTAAAATAAAAAAGAAAATTATCCCCTTCACCATAGGCAAGGAGGATAATATCTACTGACTGGGCTGAAAAGAAATTAAATTCCTATTCTTCTGTCCTTATTTAATTATCTGAATTCACATACCTAGAAAACAAAGAAATTAACCAATTTGTAAGTATATGGAAGGTGACTGAGTGCAGCCTGGTTTTCCCCATTAAATTTCTTACAAGTTTCACTCCTTTAGATATCAAATCTAAATATTCCAAAATTTATGAAGAAAATTAAGTTAGTTCTTCAGTTTTTGAAGATTTAAAATTAAATAATGAAGTATCACCTCTAGTCTCCCACCACTTTGGCATATGTTACAAGTTACCCACGCAGTCTACAGCTTACACTGTTGGCTGATCTTGATCTCCTCAAAGTCAGATGAAGAAATCAATACAGAACACATTAACATCAAATTTCACTTTGAACTTCGTTTCTCTCCCTATCTCCCCAACCAGCCCCTCTCCCCCCCACAAAAAGCAGGAAATTCAGAGCTAAGACATTGACTCAGCTGCTAGAAGCTCATGGTACAAGTCAAAATAAGTTCAGTGAAGTTAATGGGATTTCTCATGCACATCTGGCTTGTAAACAGCTTGCTACTTCAGCCATATGCAGTTTTGTTTATTATTTAGTCCTTTAGACTTTCTTTAATCAAGACAGTCTATTAGGAATCTTTCACTGGCCTATTACAGCTTTTAATGATTAAAGCTGGTGAGATAAAAAGATGCTTATTTTCAGACCGCAGTGATCATTGGTGCTTTTTGTAGTCTCTAGTATTAACTGCTCACTTGAAGGAAGAGACTGCAGGCTGGGAGGAAATTAAATGTTTCCTGCTTAATTTGAGAAGCTGATGTCTGCATTGTGACCCACAGATAAGTAGTGCATAAAAATAAAAATTCACTGACAAGCTTTAACAAGTACTTCCCCGTTTTCCTGTCCACTGAATAAGAGCTATTGTTTCTGCTTATGGACCTGGTTTATAGCTTACAGCTCCCGTTTTAAATCGCACTATGAAATCACAGAGTAAGAGCTGCCAAGTACTCCTGTACTACTTGATGAGTAAAACATGTATTCCAAGTAATTCACCTCCGAGACAAACATCAGCATCACTTCTTCTCTAACCACTGACAGAACTTTTAATTGGTACCAAGGGGCTCTGTAAAAAGCACTTTGTTTTTTCCTTCACCAGAACTTAAAAGTGCTATTGTATTACGGTGCCAGACATGAAAAACAAACCCATCTTAACCATTCCCGACATCTGTTACTATTCCGAGACACCAACCTGAGTCACAATAGGATGCTGAAAAAATTGCTAACCAGAATTTTAAGTGCTAATCTCAATCTGTCTTAATATTTTAAAAGCAAGTTTTAGGCCCATGGTTGAGAACTATTTCGTTACCATCACAACAGCTTATACGGTGCTGTTGTATTTATGTTATTAGTGACCCTCATTCACATACAACCATGAACGTTTCAAGGACCGGAAGATGTTGAGTTGGATTAAAAGTATCTTGTTCCATAATTGTAAACTTCCTTCTTGTGAGTACAACAGATGCAACATTTAAGAGCAAAATTGTACCCCTAGTTTGGATTAATTCAAACTTCTCTTATCATCTAATCCAAATTTATCATCTAAAAATGAGAAATTAAGACAGCATAGTCATCAAAAAGGTGATCCAATCTCTTCACCTCACTTTCCTTTATTCCTGCAGTGACCATGGACTGAAGTTAAATTGGTTTTTTTGCTGTAGTACATTTTCAGTTAGAGACGTACAACTCTGAGATTCGCTGGCTTCCTCTAAATTGGCTGTTTCTGTAAAACAGAAAGAACCATGCCTGAAAAATATTATCTTTGCTTCTCCTTTGCGGTCTCTCAAATTTGCTTTTCTAGCTTGAAACTTGGAATTTTATTTTTGCACTTTCAATCAAGGCTTTCATTTTCTGTGCCTCAGAACTGCAGTCTGTAAGAAAAAAATAGGGTATCAAAGACACCTGATATAGGCAGAAAAGATCAAATTGCATTACCTTTGAAGCTTCAATGTAGCTTCCTTTTATGTGCACACAATATGAAGTGCAGATGTGTTTCAGAGCACAAAGATCTGCATATGAACTTACTAAGCTATGAAATACTGACATAAGTATGAAATCTTGGAACTTAAATGCACTCAGAAACCCATCTTCTGGAAACAGTGAGACAATTGATACGTTTTAGTTTTAAAGACAGTTTGATTGAAGGACCAGCCTCAGTAACTTGCTGAATATAAGTTAATTTGTACTTGTTACATTGATTCTTAGGCTAATTCATAGTTCACAAAACAAGCGATGCACTTGCAAAGTGTCATTGGAGTGAAGGGTCCACCAGCACATTAATTCTCATACAGCCATCCATTACCAAATTGAGTGAAAAGACACCACATCGACTCTTTTCTGAAAAAGGCAGTTTATCCCTGAGAATCCTGCAAATACCAGGAAATTTAAGAAATCGTCCTCTGAGCAATACTGCATTTAAAGCACCGCAAGCTCTCAGCCTGTAGTTTTTGTAATGCTGGTATGTGCATTGAAGACAGGAAATTGGTGCAAGACAAGGCTCCCCCAAGGTCAAAAAAGGCTGCCTGACTCCAGACTCTTCCCACTACACCATAAAGTTATTGCTACTTGAGCAAAGAGAAGTAGCTGGCTCTCAGATACCTCACCATTGAATTTGAACTGCCATCAGTGGGACAACTGACTACAAAGAAGCCATTCAGATAGTGGTGGCCTTCCTGCAGCTTTTTATGTCCTACACATCATTCTTGCTGTGAAGTTCAGTTTTGGATGGATTAATTTAACACACGTCACAAGCAACCTTTGAGCAAGCAAGCTATCAAAGCAGAAGTGAGAACAGTCTTGCTTACAGAAGTCACGCTCATTCACAAGAAGAGCTGAAAAGAAGACCAACTTCCTCAATATAGATACAATTTGTTGATGTGAAGATGTGGCAGGTGGCTCAGTTTCTCTTTCAAGGGCCATCTACTGACCTAGGTCATCATGAGGTACCTATACACCAGGGTAATTTCACTTCTGCAGTGGAGGAGTTGAGGGCCAACAGGCATCAGTTATTTATGAAGCAGGGGGGGAAGAAAAGAAACCCCACACTTCCAAGCCAAAATAAAAGTTGTTGAGGACATACACAGTCCAGTACACAAGCTAAGATCCTCATCACACTGACACAGGCATTGCTTGACCTATTTCTCAATATTCTAGACTTTAGCCCCATCATCAGGGATGTCTGACACTTGAAGTGGTAAACAGGAGGAAGTTCAATGTAAATGAGCTTGGAGCTGAACTCCGAGCCTGTTACTTCCCTATTTTTATGAAAGCAGACTTAAATATCATTGCTTCTCAGCAAAAGCTGACATTAAACCCTCAAGCAACGCTATAGGCCTCCATGCCAAGAGGCTCCACTTAGAGATTGCAATTTCACATGAAAATTCTCGGCTTCTGAAATTCACTTCTCCAATGTGCAACATTAATGACTTGTTCACAGCGCTCCAGAGGTACTTATAAGCAACAGAATTCATGCAAGACATCTATTAAGACTTTTCAAAGTTTTCTTTTGTGGAAGTAAGAAATATTTAAAGACTAGTCAAGAAGATTTTTTATAGAAGTATATATCAGAAATTTTTCCTTTGTGACTGTAATATTTTGCCATATTATAAAAATCACTTTAATATTGCATGATTTTATATAAATAATTTAAGCAATGCTGAAAACCCTCAAAGAGACAAACAAGAATCAAAACAGGAACTTTAGGTAAGACAAAGGACTCAGCAGCACAGAACAGAAGCAGATGATTCATGCCGTAAGCAACTATATTATAAATAATTAAACTTCAACAACCCTGAGAGGTGGCAAAATATCACCGCCCCTATTAAATATGTTAGTCATGGTATTTATGTTCCTCTATAGAACCATAATATGATTACAAATTCCCAGACAGCAGCACTCAGTGCATGTTTCATTAGGCCTGAAGAGTTTGCCTATCAGTTCTGCATGTTAGGCTACTGATAAGAGCAGTCTTATGCCCTCCATGTGATTAGACTCTTACGCTAACCCTCCATCTTTCAAGTGTCAGGGAGCAGCACTCAAATCTTTAATGAATGCCAAAAAAAAAAAGAATATACACATATCTCACACCCACGTTCAGCAACAATACTAAGTGTTTGGACAAGGAAAGCAAGGATTTCAAGGCTTGTGAACAGGACCCCTCTTTCCCACAGCAGCCACTCTTAGCCAACATGATTTTGGCTTGAAGTATGAGGGGAAGAAAACATGGAAGGGACTGAAGGGAGCAAGATGTGACATCAGCTTTACAATTGAATGTCATGGGGACTCTTTCCTCCCTTTTCTCAATACCTATCTACCCCTACCAAAATCCACAGACCTCAGGTACACAGCAGCTCTGAGTTCTGCTAGCACCTGGAGGGCACACGGGCTATCTCTGCCTGAGAGCTGAGTAGAATAACAAAGTGACACCACAACCTCAAGAGGGGATGAGAGCAGAGGTGTAACAGCACGGTTACAAAGGGTGGTTCAGACCACAGCACAGAATTAGTATTGCTGATACTATGACAGCAATGTGTCACAACCAATGTGCCAGAACAATTGGGTGTCACACTTAAGAGTTGCAACACCACCACAGGATTGATATCCTGGCCAGTGCTGACCACACACAGCAGAAGGTATCTGCAGTATGTTACCAAAATAGGCTATTGTAGGAATTAATGGAGGGACCCAAATCCCAAACTACTACTTAAGTGACTGAAAAGCATTACACAGAGGTGCTCTCAAGACAGAGGAATTCCATGATTTATGCTGGACCACTGGAAAAGGACTGCTTCTGAACCAGTAACACTGCCTGCAGAAAACTATAATCTGAAAGGTCAATGCATAATCTCAAATCAAGGCACAGATTTCTCACTAAAATTGTTCCCAGTCCATCTCTCACACCTCTGACAGGAACCTTGACTCTAAAATTATTCTGTACCTATTCAGAATAATCTTCCACGGGTTATCTGTTTTCTTCATGTCTTTTCTCTGGAAGCGTAACCTTCCCATTTTGCTCATTCCATCCTAAATTCACCTTCTACAAAGTTGAAACAGCAGATGTTCAATCCACATACCATCCAAGATGCCTGTGAATTAAACACCTCCTCCTTCCCACCACTTCCTATGTGGACCAGGGCATGAAATTCAGATACAGGCTACATCCTGATTTTTGTGAAAACCTATAAACAAGCAAGGTTTCAAGTTTTCTGCCAGGGGACCACACCAGCACTTGTAGCCAACATCATTAAGCCCTCTGTTCTGTCCACATGCCATAGATTTTGCCAACAAACTGCAAGGAGAATTGTTGGAGCAGACAGGAAAACAAAGTTCAGGTTAGGAACAGAAATCTGTTCCATATTTAAAACAAACAACAAAATCACACAACTACTATTTACAAATATCACCAGGGTACAACTGAGGTCCCCAGACCCTGCCTAAATGCTGTGCAGGTTTGTTTTGGAATACAGACTTTAATGCTAGGATATAGTGTATAGATACAGCAGAGCAGACTTACTTGTCACTTTAAATAGTTGCAACTTAATTGGAATTATCAAGACCTGGAACATTTTACAAAGGGACCAAGCATTGCAACACCTAGAAATCCTCCAAAATATAGTCCTACCCAGTCCACAGCTAAAGTAGACATCTGATAGAAGAAAAGTCTCCTGAACCCCCACAGAAACTCCCTCCTGCAGCTGTGCTCACCTGGGCTGCAGAAAAAGCTCTTAAGTGACAAAAACTGCCCCACAGCACACCAACAGGGGCAGATTTAGAATCACAGAATGGTTTGGGTTGGAAAGGACCTTAAAGATCATCCAGTCCCAA
>JAOXJM010000001.1:208158459-208174725 GCA_026413425.1 Tringa solitaria | reverse complement strand
ATGATCTCTATGGTCCCTTCCAACTCTAAAAATTCAGTGAAATTCAGTGAAATACGACAAGGTTATTGCAGACACAGGGGTGTATTCAGGACACCAGCATGTGCTGTGGCTCTTCCAGAGCAGTTTCCAGTCTACACCAGAGTGTATGGAGCTTCCCGCAGGATTTAAGTGTTCCCAGCACTTGTGCCCCGCTTGAGGTTAATAATATAGAAAATCTTGTGTGTGATTCCTTGCTATAACAACCTGTTTGTATACATACGGGCTTTCAAGTTATGGAAATGACCCACGATTTATGAAATAGCCTCTTCCTGTTTGCAATGATGCGGTGAAATATTGAGTCATCTCTAACCCTTTAGCCTGCCCTGTTCAGGCTCTTTCTTGTTTGCTGCCTGTCCCCTAGGATTTGGATTGATGATACTGGACAACCGTTCTTACTTTAATTAGTCTCAGTTTTATCAGTTTTGGATGAATTAAAGCCATTTCCTAGAGGAAAAGGTTGAGCTACATCACTGTTAATCTGAATTATAATAAATTGCTAAAAAATCAGCCGAATGTAGTTTGGGTTAAATTAATGAATTCTTGGTTTTGGGGATTAAGTACTTGCATTCAATGCAAGCTCTAGCTTTTCATTCCCTAAAGTTAAATTATGTCAATGGTTTAGCCTTTAACCTTTTCTCAGAGGAGGCAAACTCTGGTTTCCTTTTGGTTTTCCATACAAGGACCATCTTTACAGACAGATTAGGTGTTTGAAGATCATTCTCTAGCATCATCTTGATAAGAATATTTTTTGCTTTGTTAAATGGGGCCACACTACAAAGAAAGTATGTCCTAAAACTGTATTGCAGGTCTGTAGTTATTGGGACCAAATTCATTCACACCTGTGATACTACATCCATTGATACCCCTACTCTTACAATCTACTTCAACTCCTCATGGTTTTGGTTTCATCTGCTAAAACGAATAATTTTATTTTTTATGTCGTAATAAATGCCTGCCATCTAAGAGTCAATTTGCCTATGAAAACCTGCTCACAGATCACAGGCCCCTGTAAAGATCTTTTCTGCCATCTACACAAAGCCTTCTGGTTTTGTAGGACTTGCAGTGATTTGTTTGCATGCCCTAACTCCATGCCTTGAGTGTGTCCTGGCAGTAAATGCTCCTGTCCCCAGCTCCTCCAGCATCTTGTAGGCAGCTTCCCACTTGCCGTATCGACCTAAAGTGGTTTCTTCCCCAACAAGGAGACCGTTTTTTGTTGCGTGCCAAGGCACCTAGCTCTCCTCCCTCAGTGTGGTGAGACCAGGGGTCCAAGGAGCTCTGGATCCAAACTCTGGAATCAGCTGGAAGGTAGATATTGCAGTCTTTCACCGGATTGTATTTCACTGCCTTTTGGAGCGAGCCCCTAACACCACTGAAATCTCAGCGCTATGACATCTGACCCTCAAGGGCTGAAATGGAGTAGGTGTCTGAAAACAGGACATACGAACATCAGGTTCTTACAGTTGGGTATTTTATCCTTTCTCTACAGAATACAGCAGGAGCTTAGGTAAAGGTAAAGCAGGTTGGATGCTCTTTCTTATTCAGGGTTGTTTAGTTTAGTTTAGCTTTGACTCTGAAAACAGTGTCTGACTAAAGAGCTGCATATTCCGCTGCTACACAGTCTGCCGGGTGTGCTGACAAACAGCTGGAGACCGCAGAGCTACGCTGTTGTTAATTCCTTTCTGCCAGTGAGACATTCCTGTTCACCTCCTGGACAGTATTGTAAGTCACTTATTGGTTTTCCCTGTCACTGGACCCAGCTGATATCTCTATACCAGTTGTAGAGCCGTCGTGCTTTTTCCAATATTATCCCACAAAGAGGGAAGAAGATAGAACGAGCTAAGTGACACCAGTGGGGGAAAAGAGCTAACAATTTCCCAGGTTTGAAACGCAGCGCCTTTGGATAGTGACAACCTATGGTCTGTTCGTCAAGGCACAGAATTTTGCCAAATCTTTGACAAGGAAAATGCAGGTGCAACACGATGGCTTTTCTTGTGGACCACTTTAATGGCAACGCTCAGCTTTCCCATCGGGATCTTATGTTCTTAGAGCAGAGATTTGTCACCACTTACTTGATTTGGGTGAACTTTATGCCAAAATCAACCAGGAAGGAATTGACGGGATGGACTGTAGTAACAGGGAAATTGTGACACGTTTGCAGAGAATACACGCTCGGAGGAGAGGCTACTTCTGTTTCAAAAAGAAGCTTCTTACTAGTAAAACAAGCTCTACTCTTTCCTGCAGACGATGTTTCGTCTTGTGAGAAGCCAAAGAGAAGAGATTTACTATAGTAAGAACATCTATGCACATGCATAGATGCAATTTATTGCATGTGCAATTTATTGTCATTCTGTTGAGTTGACGTAAGACAAGTGTTAAAACCAGCTAGGACCGTAATGATTAGAAGTCTTCGCAGTTATCACAGGGTTTGTTTTTCCACTTGATCAACACATACTGCAGCTTCTATGACGAAGGAAGGAAGTACATATTGGTACAACAGCACACGAAAATATCATTCATTGCCCCTCTGCTGACCGGCCATGGCTGGCTTGGGGCAGAGGTGTCAGTTCTCCAAGACAAATCAACGGTGCAACACTTGAGTGTATGAAAAATGCCATTTTTTTTACTACACAAAGATCAATCTCAAAGCAGTGGAGTTGCTAAGCGGTGCACAGAGTGATTGCATCTTTCAGAAATCTAACATGAACACGAGTAGCCAGGAGCCCAAGAACTGACTTAAAGCAGTGATGACGCCACTTGTCTCCTCCTTCTCCTCACCCTTCCCTGAAACACTACAACCAAAATGAATAGCGTACCATGTGTTCCCAAGCCTGAATATTCACTCACACATGAAGAACATGGGAGGCTTTTTAAAAGCCCCTTGATAACTGGAACAAGAAAACGTAAGTTGTTTAGCTATGAGTGGAATGTCCTCTTATAAAATGCCAAACAGCCTTGTGTTTTTAGGTCAAAAGCTAGCAAGATGAACACTTATTACTTATTCTGTTCCTCCAGAGTAAAAATCTGGAGTGCTTTAAAAATTCTGAGAACTTGACAGTGATTGATAAGAAAAGAAGGGATGTAAGGAGACAGTGTGCTGGAGAAATTTTAATTATTTTTCTAAAACAAAATTGATACTGATGTAGGTCTTGCGTTTGCAATCTCAGCCAGAAGCCAGGGCTAAGTTTTCTCAACCAAGATCCTTACACTCTCTGCCTTTCACCCTGATGGAAGAACACCTACTTTGGTAAAACCGAGAGTGACTTTAAGGAGACGGACCCTCAAAAATCAAACAGCTGCCTGAACTTTTTAACTTTTTCTCAGTGAAAGCATGTCTTATTTTTAGTGTGTGCGCACCGTGTGTGAGAGGCTGCTTCCACCATTTGTATTACCAGATTCATACACTAGTGGGTCCCCGAGCCTACAGGTTTGGTTCCAGTTAGGTGTGGGCACATGACCACATTTCTATTGAATTATGGTGGTATGGAGTTCACAGGAGCTTTATAACAGTTGGTAGCTGCTACCTGATCTGACATAAAGTGACAACGGCATAGAGAGACAGTAGCTGTAATCGCATCATGAGTGCCAGTACAAAATTAACAAAACTTTTAAAGAAATTTTAACTGACAGCATGAGTTAAAGCTGGATCTGCATCTGGGATAGTGGGTTAGGGCACATACGGTCTGATACTAAGGACTCTCATGTCGTATTTATTGTGTCGTTAAGCCAGTCAGAAAGGAGGAGGGTGAACTCTATCTTTTATAGTTACTAAATATGGAAAGCACTCTGTCACTGGTGTGTTCTTCTCAGTGAAACAGCCAGTGCTATTTGAAAACTGTTGTTGGAGATCATTCAGCCATCTACATGTTAGAACTTTGAAAAGATTCTGTGTTACTGCATAGTGAAGGCAAAGAAAAACATCAAACTGCTACCAAGTGTTAACAGGGAGATTTAAAGAAGACATGGCACAGGCATTTGTGTAACTGTACTTTGCTGAGCTGAGCATGGGTACAGTTCTTGTCTGCTTGGATCATTTAAATGGCCTAAGACCAAAATATACCTTTAACGTTCAACAGTCACCCATGCCCAGTAATGACAGTGTGACATGTTAACTATGTCAATAAACTATTAGCTAAATAGTAGCTGGGGTTTCTGGTTAAAAGAAAACTGGACCTTCATTAAATTCAAAGACAAGGGTGAAAAAAAGAATTATTTCTTTAATTAGATAATCTGGTTATCTGCTGCATTACAGAGCATCTAACCAGCTGCTGCAGGGCCCAACAGCCACAGACATCGGGCTCCCTTTTTCAGCCTGCAGCCCGGTTCTGCTCATTTTTCCAAAGTATTGTGTTCCCTGGAATGTGATATATAATAAAACACAGAGGGTGTTGTTTGGCACCGGGGAGAAAAGCTGCCACTGTCTTGTCTCGGATGCTGCAGCCACGGTTGGACCCGTGGAAGGGGACGAGATCCTTTTCTTTGGTGCAGTTAAGCACGATGAGTTGGGTGACCCATCCTAAGAACAGGATGAGAGAGAGAGAAGCATTTGAAAGAAATAACTCCCTTCAAATAGTTAATTTAGAAATTTTCTGTTTCTCTTGTGCCTTACTTGAAGTGTTCTTTATTTAAAAACAAAAGTATTCCTTTATGTTTTAACAAAAACTGATTTCTGAAGTTAAGAGCTTTGTGTTTTGGGACATTTGTTGCAAGGTAAAACCGGAGGTAGGTCCACCTCAAAGATCTGCTGACTCTACCAGAGAGCTAATATCATTATATATGCTTATTACCTCCAAAATTAATTTGCCTGCCTTTAGGTGTCTTGCAGGATTACAATGTGAGTTCCTTAGTTAATTGTCGAAAATGGCATTCCACTGCCCTATGCTTAGTGTATTGATTTGCACACTTGCAAGGCAAGAGTGAATTGCAGAACACAGTGATTTGAATTTAAACCCATTGCTAAACTTTGGCCTGGAAGCATCAAGTTGCTCTCCCGATCAATCACATTTACACATGCCGAGTACAGAGGTAAAGAGCAATAAAAGGGCAAGGCAACGGAGAAAGACTCATAAAGCACCTCAGCAGAGCTAACTTGTTGGGCTAAATCAATTAGTCTGATTTTTGCCCTTTCAAGTGTTCATGTCTTTGCAAAGTTTGCAGCGTGGGGCCCTTTATAACACCTGCAGAGCTTGAACGAGGCGTATTTGCTGCCCCTCTCCTTAGTTCTGTGTTAGTGTGTAATTTTTGCAGTGTTTCACATAGTGTGACTGAAACAAATTGGCGCCCGTGTACTTCCTTATTCCTGTGACAGAAGCAGTGAGGGGGGAAAGGGTAAAAGGAAAAGCCGGAATTTCTGCTAGCAGGAAGAAAAAGCAGACGGAGAAAATTTAAAAAGATTAAAAAGATTTCATTTGGGCAACCTCCTAAAGTGCCTGTTTCCTGCCGAGTTCTGCTGCAGTTCACCAGCTCATCAATACGTATATATTCGGGTTATCTGCTGCATTAACTTGGTGGTTGGATAATCTGAACCTGCTAATTTATTGCTGTAACTAAAATTGAAGCCTTAATTATATAAAATATAGAGCATATATTTATATATATACGGATTATCAAGGGTCGATTTTATTACAAGGCTGGATTCTGGCGCCTTTCACAGCACTGAAGTGGTTAATTAGACCCAGAAATACACAACTCTCACCCATTGTCTAAATATGTTTAAAATTACACTAAGCTACCCAAACACAGTATTGTCTCATGTATACCCAACCAAAAGCAAGAACTAGTAACCTGTCCCAATTCCCATCTCACTGGGCATGTCTCCAAAAGCTGATTCTCACAGTACATCTCAATATACCAGCTGCTCCCAATGTAAAGAGAAGAATTTGATAATTCATTACGGATTGTTTGTGATTGACAATATTTACTGTAAGTCCTTTTCAGACAAACATGGTGCTGCAAGCAGACAAGGATATTAGACAGCCGTATGTTCCTAAAGCGTGCAGACAAACTGCAGTTGGAGTTTTTTCCCTGCCAGCAACACAGGCAAATGGATTGTAAAAGCACTTGGGAATTAGCCCAGGACTTTCATGATGGTCTTGAAGAAGAACATTGTGCTTCCTTCTTTAAACACCCCCGCTGAGGTCAGCCAGTGAATTGTTTTACTGGAGTGTCTTAAAAAAAGAGTAGTCCTTAAAAAGTCTACACTTCAGTTTGGCGTTACTGGGGCTCAGCTGGAAAGGCGAGGGCTTTAGGCACCACCAGTGTGTGAAGAAGTCCTCATGCTTTTATCGTCTTGCAGCGTTGGAGAGCAGGCTGTCAGGCATAGCTGCTTCAGGGCCCTTCTTTCAAGGCCATGTTCTCTGTCCGCTCCATGTCCCCCACACCAACGTGCCACCATTGCACTGATGTGATGAGTGGGGGGTACTCAGACCACCGATGAAGGAAGTGCTGGTTCACCTGGCCCTTGTGCAGGAGCCCTCAGGCAGGGTTTACCAGGGTGCCATGGCTTCACGTGCCCCATCCCACCCACCTGCACTTTCCACCTCCTCAAAAGCTTTGTAGCACAGCCAAGGTAGCTTTCCTCTTTATATATTGAAATAATTATTCTGCTGCAACAAAACAGGATGTTTTTTCCAAGAACTGTTAACAGTGGCATGTGTGTGCAACTACAAAGCTTTGGGGATCCTCTGGAGATGGATGCAGGCAGGGCATTCCAGCTTGGAAGTCCTCAAGAGCAGCATAAAAAGTGTATAATTGTGTCCTTTTGCTTATTCTGGCCCTGTATAAGATGAAGCTACGTGTCATATGCTTAATATTAAATGGACTAAACAGGTCACTTGGTTTCTCTTTAATTCTTTTAATCTTCTTACAAGATATAAAATAGGCTTAAGGGAAAAAACGTTCCTTGATGTAAAGGGCTGAGGGGGCAGTTGCTCCTGTGGCTGTTTTGTGATGATGAGAGGTGTCCCCTGGAAAGACTGGGTTTGCAGAGCGCTGATACTGCTCTACTGAGCAGGCTTATGCCTCCTTACTCAATATCCATAAAGATTCCTGGGAGACAATTACAACCATGGCAGTAGGAAGAGTCAGACTGTAGTTAAACCTTCCAGCCCACACACAGTAACAGGAAAATCCTGTTTGAAGAATCAGGGAAGAGCCTACTCCGGATAACAAGAGATAATGTGCTGATAATACTGCCGTCCCCCCACCCTCTAGATGGTTACTCCGGTGTAAGTGGCTGCAGAATCCGGCTCGCTGTTGGTCTTTACATTTTTTATATTCCTATATACAGGAGGGCTGCCCAGGGTGGGATAAGGAGAGATGGGCTTCTTGGAAGTGTTTCTGCAGTTGAGCTCGCAACCGCTTTATTTAATGACCGCACAAGCTCAGGTCACTGCAAAAGTAATTGTTTTCTGATCCAAGCATGGCTTTTCTCATCCAGACTGAAAATGAGGGAAGAGATGTGTCAGTAGGGAGATGCAGAGCAGCGCCAGCCACCCAGCGTGGGAGAGGGAAGGGAGAGGGTGCCTGGTTTAGCCCCTGCTCAAGGTCCCGTGAGTGCTAACGCTGCTGGAACACAGCTGCATTAAGGAAGCATGAGTTAAAATGCCACCCTGAGACCAGATTTTCTCTTCTCAAGAGATGCTGGAAACCTTTTGCAATACAGTGCACACACACAAAGAATTTTCACCACAATACGAAGCTATCGTTGGGCTAGTCGTGTAAGCTGAACCCCCAAAATTGACACTTCCAGGCAAGTGAGAAGAGATTTTTAGCCAAGAACTACAACGTTTCTTCCCAGAAAAATGCCCTAAGGAGCAGTATCAAGTTCACTTCATGGAGCTTCCTTCTAATCTACATGAAGAGCCAGAAAGAAAGAACACCACCCACCTTATCTACTGACTTCAGGGAAAATTACTTTGCATCGCACAGTCAAATCATGCATTTTCTGATGGACAGTGTGCTTTTGTTAAAGAAAATCTGAAGCTTTGCTTTTAATAAAACAAAACAACACAACACATATATATTTAAATCTATTTTAAATCTTTGGCAATATTTCAATTTCTTTTCTTTTTTTCCACAGTAGCTAACAAAACCATCAGAAATTGGCAACATTAACATATCTTATCAAACCACTAGAAATCCTTGGATGGGTAAGAAGATACTTGGAGAGAAAAAAAAAGCCCCCCAAATGCCTACTTCAGAAGGGCTTTTGTCTCACATAACAGTCCCGTAAGCAAAGCAGCCAAAACTTCTATAGGGCTGGTGCAAAACTGGTTGTGTAACTGTATTCCAAAAATATTTATCAGTGATTCACTGGCAGAAGAGAGTGATGCCCCTGCAGCGATCTGTCTCGGGTCTGCTTCCATAACCATGTTAAGGAGCAGCTCTTCCTTTGCAGAGCATGGTGTTCACATTGTCTTTTCTTTCTTTTTTTTTTTTTTCAATTGATTTTTATAAGTGTTGGTGCAAAGGTCAGATGCTTCTCTGTTAGCCAGATCCTCACTTGCTGTGAGCATGTAGTTGTTGAGGCTGTAAATTCATTATGCAAATCACTTCCAGCATTTCTAGTGAGTTATTGTAAGATGTGTGATTTTAATACCATCATTAAGAAGCAGGAGCTGATGGGTTTGGTCTTTGGAACTAACAAATTAAAGACCAGCCATCTTTAGTTCCTTCAATTAGGAGCGGATAAAAAGTAATTTGTAAGCATATGGAAAAGAATAAGGAGAGGAGTAACAGCTACCATGGATTCATCAGGTAGAATTATATCAGGTAGAAACTGTAATTAAGTTTCTTTCTATGATAGGCTAATAAGGCTCATAAATAAACAAAAAGCAGTAGGTATCAGATATGTAGACTTCAGTGAAATTTTTGTTTCGTGGTGCATTCTTGTAAACAAACTGGCTGAAACTCCTACAGGGTCAGTACAAATCTGGTTTCGCAGATTTTCAACACAAGAAAGGTGGCTACAGGGGTCTATCCTACTTTGTTCAACGTTTTCACTAACAGTGCAGATGCCAGAATAGAAAATACATGAATGAAATTTGCTGATAGTGCAAAACTTTAAAGGCCACAATATAATCGAGGACGGGATTCAAATTCAAAACAAACTTGACAACCGGAGCGATGTTTTGAAGACTGAAACTCAGTGGAGACCAGCGCAAAGTCATACACTATGGCATGAATGATCAGGCACATGGATACAAGATGAGGAGGAGCTGGTGAGCAGCTGATACTCCCAAAAGGATCTGGGAAGTAAAATGGATCACGAAACACCCTCCATCACCCCTCTTGCCCTGCAGCTGCTTTCTGTGACAGAAATGGCAGTTGCACGGATGTGGCAAGAACAGGTCTTTACCCTGACGTGGACCCATGTGCTTTTGCTGTTCGCAGTGGAGACCACAACCACAAGTCTAGAGCTTTTCAGTCTATTGATAGTTTACTCCACAGAGCTGGCAGGCTCGAAACATTTCTAAAAAGGGATCTAGGAAAAGCAGATACATTCTCCCACACCAACTTCAAAACATTTAGTATACTGGTGCAACACAGAAAAGCACCAAAACGCTGAATATCCTGCAGCCAGACGCAGCTGTGATGGGGACAAGGAGGGCAGGAGGGGCTGTAAATTGGGTGGCAGCTCCTAGCACAATGATCTGGCACCCACAACCTCCAGCAGATGTAGCTGACCACTAAAGGAGACAAATGACATGTAAGTGCTAAAGGACTTTTAGATTTTTACATGGATTACATACCATCTAGTGTGCTTCTTATCAGACCACACTGCAACATAACAAAAAAGTCAGTCCATGACTTGAGTGGAGGCCAGGCTAGCTGCAGGCATGTTAAACACAAATACAACCTAAATACTATTTAACTACATGGAATTTACACAAAGTTCCTGGGTGATTGACTTTCTAAAGGTGGACAAGAACTTGGCTTGCCCAGACACTGCCACAGACTCCCATCTATCCCATATTTCTTGACAGTTAGCCCATTCTTGTTGACATCCATCCCATATTCATTGACATCCATCCCATATTCGTTGAAGATGCTTGTAAAAGGGGATGTCGTGGTTGTTGCAGAAGAAGGAGTTGCGCTCCAAGATTTGAAGAAGCGTAGTTGAGAGGGGAATGGATGAAATACTGGGCTGGTAGTTTGCATAGATGGGAAAAGTCAGATTGAGAAGGGTTTACAATTCGTATAGAGGGAATCCTCTTAAATTTATGTGTAGAAGAAGTATCTTAGCAACTATACAGCTTAACACCAAGTTTTAATAAGCAGTTCCAGCACCATGCATAAAGAGAGCCTAAATGCTCTGAGTCTTTCACCCCTATGGTCACCCAGTGCTATCTCTGCCAATGGCTGCTGCTACCCACGAGCAGGGACGGCCCCACAAATCTGAAACAGTGGGGCATCTTTTGTAGGTTAATGCCACGGTGCTATGTGGCTGCATGCTTTATCAGCCAGGAAGCCAGCTGCCTCCTCGGTGGCTGTATGCGGCGAGGGACAACTGGTGGAGCATGATGCGATGTGATAGGAGCGGGTTTGGTTAAATGAAGAGCCTCTGCCATTATCTTTCTAAAAAACGGTTGACTGGGAGGCTTGCTGGTGGTGCCCCTCTCAAAAAAAAAAAATAGGCTCTGAAGCAAAACGTTTGAAAAATGTAATATACATTAATAAACATACCTTGAACTCTCTAGGTATGAGTTCCAGCTAATCACAGCTGCTTTCCTTTGAGCCACCAGCCTGCTTGTAGGGAAGGCACGGAGAGCAGGCCAGCAAAAATGTGAATTATTTATGTTCCTGCTGAAAGCATGAGTCTTGTCACCAGAATCTTGCTTGATTGAATGGATTTGCAGAGACAGTTTCTGTAGCAACCCAGAACTTTGCCCAGCAAAATGTCACCCAGTCACAGGTAACAGAACAGTAATAAATAACCGCCTGGGTAGCTGAAGATGACGCCGAAGTGCCAGAGTAAAATACATCTGGGTTTGGGGTCCTTCAGTCTCCCAAGACCCACTAAGATGTCATTTCAGAAGGTGAGTTTGTGGCTTGTCAACTTGGGTACCGGTAACTAACTGTGACAATGCAGGGTTTCAAAATATTGCACAAGCCTCTGTGGGAACTCAGCAAGTCTTGAGCACCAGGAACACAAGCTGTTGCGGTCAAGCCCTTACTGGTAGCCCAACTAGTTGGAGTCAGTGTAAATAAAGATGTGGTTCCCAAATGTCACATCTTTGGGTATTATATCTGCGTACCAAACACTGGGTTTGATAATATTATCCAAAATAGTTCAGGTTTTATGCCACAGTATTTATTGCAGATTGACAAAGGCAGGAATACGTGGATTCAACAGCTTCTGCCCTACCTATTGTTAGCTTTTGATCCTGGCTCGTTGCCGTTTGTAGTCTGTCTGCCTTCTTGTAAAGATGAACCCATCATAATGAAAATGTTACAGAAATTACAAGCTGTAAGGACTATCTTGCAAAGCTTTTAAGGGCAATATAGGTTAGTACGTTTGTCTAGACATACTAAAGATATTTTTCAGTATGTCAGTATTTTAATTTTTCCTAATTATCCACTTATCAGATTATTTCTCCTAAATATATTCAGTTTGTCTTAGGAATTTCTGAGGCTGCGAAACCCAAACCATATTAGAAAAGTTACAATATGTAGAATTTCTTAAGTACAGAAATGTTAGTAGCTGGTTTCTTCATCACACGTTTCCAGTTCAGCTCTGTTCACCACCAGCCACCGGAAAAGCAAACTGAAATTTTTTGTGCCTTCCCCAGAACTGTAATTCCAGTGCTTCCAACATTTCAACCTTATGAACAAAACTAGGCTTTCTGCATTCGGAGTAACCTAGATGCTTAGCTCTAAATATCTGGAGATAATCCAGTTATAAAAAGCTTACGCTTTTTTTCAGAGGTCACCAAGGCACAACTCTAAATGTGAATAAAAGTGAGGGAAGGTGCATGAGAGCTGCGTAACCAAGGAGTAACCTGACTGGCAGGCGACAGGGGACTGGTTTATGTTTAAAAGTTCTGCTGATTTAGCAATACCAGGACTATAACAACATTTAGCGATCAATACAGTTTTGCTGGCAGAAAACCAGCAGATGTAGTTTCAACGGCAAAACATCCTTTGCAATTCTGATATAAGCAATACATAGTTATTACAGCAATTTAAATTGGATCGCGTCTCTAGGAAGGTTTACCAGCTCTTCTACTGTAGCTACCTTGGCAAACTTTCTACTCGAGGCTCTTCTACAAATCAGCCACTGAACAGTGCGAGGCTGATGACAGCAGAGCTGCTTGGGAGGCTTGAGGAGAGCGTAAAGCTCCTTGCCCTTTGGGAGGAACCACAGAGAAACACTGTCTGCTTCCTTAAGTGAATCTCGGCTGGAGAACAAAGGACTTCAGCTCATATACAGAGGGGTAATTTACATCTCATTAAACCAATATTTAAAAATCTACACTGTGTTTGTTTCTTTAGTGTCTGTGTTTTTCTTTTCCAAACACGCCAAAAAGGATGCATTTTCAAATATCTTTTTTCTTTTTTACTTTTGCAGAATGAAAAGCAGCAAGAACATTTCTGGTTGCCTAGAGATCCTGGATTTTTTATCCTTGCTTAGCTAGAAAACAGTTTAAAGGAATTTTATTAAACTTCCCAAGAAAATTCAGCTCAAGCATAAACAGAAGTATGAGTATTTTCAAGCACAACTACAGATGTTTTGGAATGTAATGAATTCTTGAAAGACTTCTTACCTTGATACATTTTCTCATGTAGTACTGTAATTTCACAACTACCCTACGAAACTTCTTTAATTATCATTTGCTGGTGATTCTCAAGCCAAGTGTTCTACGTGTGGGTCTAGTCTAGAGGCTTTTCAGTGGGTTTTATATCAGCAAAATCCCCAGCTGCATCTGTAAAAGAAACCAACCAAATTTTAACTGATGGCTATGTCAGCTGGGATAAGAAGTGGTGGGACAGAGCTGCGCCAGAAACATTTCTAACTAACGATTTCGGCAAAACTATGATTTTGATAGGAAGTGGTTACAAGAACACATGTATGAAGCATGCTTTTGCAAGCATACATAAATGCACACTCTGTATCAATGGTACAACACAATTCCTGCAATAATAAACAACTTTTCATCAGACAGCCCAAGGATAGGCTCAATGGGCATTTCTGTGCCTCTCTTAATGAGCTGTTTCAAGAATTGCTTAGAGCGTGGAGCGATCCCACAACTCATCAGCATGGGGGCCTCATGGGCAGCTTCTTGCCAGCAGCTTGTAGACCTTGTTGAGGTACTTTGGCTTCATATGAAGACCAGTAAAAACAAACTTGTACTACACCAAAATACTGGATCTGCTCAGGCACGTAGGGTGTACTCAGTCTCAGGGAGCCGGGTGTGTTCTGGAGGGTAGCAAACTGCTTCTCCTCGTGTCAGGCTCGGTCTTTTGCTGATCTGTAAATAGCAAATCTGGTTTTGAGGGTGGCCTTAAACCATATGACATCCTCATCAAGGCAGTTTTGCTCGTATTATTGGTTTTGTTCCCATAATTAGTACGAATGAGCATTCTAACTTACAAATGTAGTCATTTCAGGAGGAACTAGATTTCCCCACCCCCACAATTTTCCCCTAGGAGTAGAACAATGTGTACTGTTTTTGCCAAATAAACTGGGTTTACATTATGGCTTGATTCCTGGTACATAATTAATATTCTTTGTGGACAAAGTGTCTTCAAATAGCTGATTACTATTTACACCGAGAAAAAGTCTTGCAATCCCAGCTTCGGTCGGCTGGAGACAGAAACTTTCGTTTCATTTTCTTATCTTATGGTGACATACTGTAAAGGCAAAGCGGCGTGTACAAAGTGCAGCATTTCGAGGCTCACAGAACAAACACGAACGTAAAATTCAACGGGCAAATAAAAGGTGCTGTTTCATTTCCTGTCCCATCTTCCCTGTTTTGAAAGTCGCATTTTTCAGAAAGGGAAATATGAACACAGAAACTAAAATACATTTTTATCTAGGTAAGACAGCAAACAGCAGTTTTTACCAGGCACCAGGCCTCCCATTTTTGCTGTCGTTCTGCTATACTTCTAGAATTTGCATTTAAAAAATTCCCTCCACAGAACGTGTTTTTCAAAGTGTATTTTAACAAAGCATTCACCCATGGCCTACTTTCAAACACCGGCAGTTCATCACAGTTAATAAGTAATATGCGGCAGGGGGGAAGGAATGGGTATACCCTAAAATGCTTTGCAAGCAAGTTAACTTCCAAGAGGTACCTTTGGGCAAATCTCATGACCAAGAGCAGGTTTTGTTACTTTTGACTGTATTAGCACACTCCTGCTAGTGAAATGGAGAAATCATAGAAATGTAGAATGGCTAGAGTTGGAGGGGACCAAGGGCTGGAAGGGTTAGAGTTGGAAGATCAAGTTCCAACCCCCCTGCCATGGGCAGGGACACCTCCCACCACACCAGGTTGCTCAAAGCCCCATCCAGCCTGGCCTTGAACACCTCCTGGGATGGGGCATCTAGGACTTCCTTGGGTCACCTGTTCCAGTGCCTCACCACCCTCACAGTAAAGAACTTCTTTCTGGTATCTATGCGGCTCCTGGCTCTGTTTAGACCTAAAACCACTGGTGTGAGCAGTGATCAGTTAAAAGGTGCAAGACATACGGGCAGCCAGAGAAGCTGGGAGGCCAGTGTCACTTGCTGAAGCAAGTCACCAAGCAGCATGCTGACACCCCCGGGGCGAACTGGCCCTGCCAAGCTCCTGCAGCACAACCATCCCGGGAGGGGACAAGGCCGCTGACAGGCCTAGGTGAGCACCGCGGCCTGCACCGTTACGGCTCGCTGGAGCCGAGTACGAGCGCTCCTTTTCTGTGGGGCTTCTGTGGTTGGGGACCTGCCGGCAGCCACCGCTGGCCGCCCTCCTGGCGTCGAGGGCTCGGTCCCCGGGGCTGTGGCTGCGTGAGGCGCCGAAGCGGCAGCCGGGCCCCAGGCCCCAGGCCCGACCAGAGAGGGGGGGCGACGGCCACGGCCGTTGCCAGGCCAACGGCTCACCCAATGGGGAGCGAGGGGCGGGACGGGGCGGTGGGCACGGGTGTTGTCAGGCCAACGGCTCAGCCAATACCGAGCGGCGGGTAGGGACGCTCAAGTCGCAGCTGAGGGCTCGGCGGAAAGGCGGGGGCCACCAATCATCGCTCGGAGCGGTGAGGGAAGGCGGTAGGAAGGGGCACGGCGGGTTCGGAGCAGGGGAGTCGGGAAGCGCAGCCAATCGTACGCCGCGGCGAGAGCGGGGCTTTCGAGCGGAAGCCAATCAGAGGAGGCGGGGGGCGGGGCGGACCAATCGCGGTCTGAGCGGGCGGGGGTGTCAGCCAATCAGGGCGCAGCCAGGGGACAAAAGGGGCTTTCCAAGCCGCCAGCCTCTTTCCAGAGAACAATTTCACATGACGCAACGGCTGGAGGAAGAGGTTTGCGAACCGTAGCCGCCGCCGCCGCCATTTTGTGAGCGCTGAGACTCAAGCCGGCGGCGGCTGAAGAAGCAGCAGCACCGGCGGCAGCACCACCACAGCCCGCGGGAGCCGCAGCCCGGAGGATGCGGTAGAGGAGCCCAACGGCAGCGGCGGGGGGGGGGCGGCGGCGGCATCGCTCGGCGGCGGCAGGGGATTCGCGGGGAGGGGGCTGTCGGTCGGTGGGTCGGGTCCTCGTGCGGGCCCCGGTCGGAGAAGCATGTCGGCCCCGGAGAGCAGCGCTGGTAGCAGCGAGGCCCGGGAGGACGCGTGCCGCGATTACCAGTCGTCGCTGGAGGACCTGACGTTCAACAGCAAGCCCCACATCAACATGCTGACCATCCTGGCCGAGGAGAACGTGCCCTTCGCCAAGGACATCGTCTCCCTGATCGAGGCGCAAATCGCCAAGGTTTTTATATTCCACCGACTACTACTCCTACCTATACTGCTGGGGGGACCGGCCGGGGCAGCGGGTTAGGGCGGCCTCGGGGGCTGAGGAGGAAGGGCGTTGGGGGAGACGGCCTGCCGAGGGGCACGGGCGGAGCCGGGCTGAGGAGGAAAGGGGAGAGAGGGGACAGGGAGAGACAGCCAAGGCCGGGGGTCGAGAAGGCCTTGAGGGCCGGGAAGCGGGGCGAGGGAGAGGCTCCGGGGGAGGCGGCGGTGAGGAGGGCAGCGGCGGGCGGGTATAGCCGGGCTTGGGGG
>JAOXJM010000001.1:208144776-208157829 GCA_026413425.1 Tringa solitaria | reverse complement strand
GGAGGGGGGAAGGTAGTTTAAAGGAACGAAAATAAGGTTAACTTCATAGTAAGCAAATTGTCCACTTCTGAAGGGCTAAATATAACGACTTTTAAGTACCAGTTAAGATAAAGCTATTTTCTCAGTGCGGTCCCCGTGAGATATTAATTTTTTGGGGGGTGGGCACCCTTACTTACAGAAAAGTTTGTGGGTGAAAGGTGATCATCTGCTCCGGATAGAGAAGCATGTGTGGTGGTGGTGGTGGTGGGGTGTTTTGCTCTGCCTGATTAGAGAAAATTCAGTGGGTTTGGGATAATCTGTTTGGATTTCAGGTGATCTGTGCCCTGAGTACTGCTAGCATTGTGTGCGTGTTTAATTTATTTTGGCTAGAGAAGTTAATTGGTTGAGGATGGGGAAGAAATTCTCCCTGCCTGTAGAAACTGCAGCAGCCTGTAGGATCCTAACATGGCGTCTGAAAGGCACATGATATAAAAAGAAGGGAAAGAGGAGGCTCCCTCTGAGCCCAGCCCAGGCAGTTGCTGACATCAGTCAGCCACAGCACATGGATGGGGGTTTACAGCACCTTTTTAACAACAGAATTTTCTAAGAAACGGGTTTTTTTTTAATTGCTTCCCCCCTATTCGTGCCAGTCACCCCCTCCCCCGTTGTTTCCCTTGCTCCCTCTGATCTCAGGTGTTCAAAGGCTTTTTTCCTTTGGTTTTAAATCGTGGTTTATAATGGTGAGAATTATACTGTCGAATGATGGGGAAGGGAAGGCTCTCTTAAGTTATTTAATCTATCTTTCTGTCAATGCAGGATGGCTTTTTAGTTTTCCACAGACCTCTTCCAGTCTAGTTTTAAATGCTGCCAGTGGCTGAGTTTTGCCATTCCTTGGGGAGGTGATCTCAATCTAATAGATCTCACCATTATATCTCCTAAAGGGCAGTGGATATGTATACAATGATTTGTGATAAATATCAATGCTGTCAAATTTTTTTTTTTCATTTCTGGGTGATTTAGAACCTGCCCTGAAGTGTGGGTGTTTTTCTTTTTTTTTTAAAGATGTCTTAAATCCTGTATCAATGGTGAGTTTTGCCTAGTTACTGTTTGTGACTGTGGTTTATTCAAGGCAAGCTTTAGTTTCTGGGAAAGTGATCTCCTTTACTAAGCCACTTTTAAAAAGTGTTGCCTGGAGACAGTTTTGTTTAGTGTAAAACTTGAGTGGTCTACTTTACAATTTAATAAATGGTTCTGAAATGTGTGACTGGTATTATAAAATTTGTAAATAAAAAGTGTGAAATATGTATTTGTCTTTTTATTTACCATTGTATAGTGCAGAATTTGTTTCCAAGACCCATTTTGTATACAAGGTTGTTTTTTTAAAACAATTTTTTGCACAAGTTTGTGTCTTGGGGTTCAATTGCCAGATACCATTTTAAACTTGAAATCTTTTAGGAAACTAATAAAAAAGAGCCACTCGTTTTCAACAATAGCTTTCCTACATTCTTTGAAGGAACAGAGGGAATTCTGTAATGAAGTCTTTAATGATGAGCTCAGAGTTAGCATTCTTCTGTGTTCTGGTGATTATGCGGCGCCTCCCTGCCTTTTGGTTAGTGTCATGTGGGCCTCTTTCTTGCTAGGGGATGCTGTATAGACCGCCTGAAAACCAAATACATTCAAGTCTGGGACTCCCTTTTGTGGTTATTGGAATATGTGCTAGATACCTTGACATAATAAACACTCCAGAAGAGAAGACTTAAATACTCCAACTGTATTTAAGTCAAGGTTCTTAAAATGTGACACCTGAGTAGCTTATATTTGTAGCAGGGTAGGCTGCTAAGGTTCTAATTCTGTGCCATAATTTGAAGTAGGCTTCCCTACTAGATTACTGTGCTTCCTTGTATGATTACTTTTAACAATCTGATGCATAATGAAGGTGACAGTTAAACTTGTTACAGTGCCTTTGCTACTAAGTGATTCCCCCGCGTCTCAAAGTTGAAGCTTAGCTGAGTATAGTGAGCTACTTCCGTATAGTGGTGAAATAGAAGAATTTAACATACTATGTCAGGGCATAGATACTTGTAAGACAGCTCTTTGTTTCCCTAACAGCTGGCTTTAAAATAAAGTCAGAAATGGTGCACTGTAACTTTATTTATAAAGGAATGCATTCAGAACTTGGAGGAGTGTTTTTAATGTGCCATTGCGCAGACTGCTTTAAAAAAGAAGCCAGTATTCCACAGACATTTTAATATTAAGTAGCTGCAGATCCAGTGTCTTAGATTTCTGAGACTAGAGAGATGCCTTTATTCTAATACTGTTGCATGTTAGCTTGTTAACAGCTCAGTATTACATCATAGTGTGAGATAGCCTTTTAACGTGCTGCAATTAGTTTTAGCTAACTGAACTGCATTTTTCTTTTCATGTAGAAAATACCTGCCTATTTTTACTTTTTTTTTTATATGCTCAAAGGCGGTAATGTCTGTCTGTTCCCCACCCAACTAACAAGGCATTCTGCCCTCTTTAATGTTAAGTTTCAGGTCATGGTAAATCGATACACGTTTAAGAGCAAGGAGACATTATGATTCACCTGTATAAAAGTATTGTTGACTTAGTGCCCTTCTGTGAACCACCTTAAAGGGGGAAGGAATTAAATCTAAAATTGTAAAGTAAGAGCACTTCCACACACTTTTCTGGACAATGGGGCTGCAAAGTAAGGTGTCTTAATTAACCTAGTAGCCTATCCTGTTTAAAAGGGGCAGTGAGGAAAGTTATTCTGGTTTTATCCTGAGTTTACCAGGTGGTAAATGGGACTTCCTATGAGTGGATGCTCTTCTAAGGGGATCATGGCCAACACACAGCTTGTGGTGTTGTCTTTCATGTTGTCCTCTTCAACAAGTCGGGGTACTTGCTGATGTTTTCTGGAACTGTGCTGTGGCTTCTGCTTGGTGAAAGCCAGAGGTGGGCATTAAGACCACCTTGATTTGGGCCAGTAGTCCTTTGTGTACGTTTGAAGTCGCTGTAGCGATCCACCATCACCACACTTCTACTGCACAAACTTGCTACAAGTTTTGAAAATGGATTTAAAAAAAATAACCAACCACCAAAACCCAAACAACAAAACCCAAGCCTTCTCTTGTAGCAAAGATGTGTCCAGAGTTTGAAGATTCCCTTCCATGAAAATTGTGGTTGCGGTTCCTGAGCTTGTCTGTGCATTTCCCTGGTTGACTAGGAATTGAGTTTTGTTTGGATTTTGGAACTTTGTTCTGACACTGCATTTTTGCATGCACTCTGGAAATCTGAACTGTCGCTATCTACAAGTGCCAAGAGAGAATGGGACTCCTTGCTCCGTCCGTTTGGATTACAATGAAAAAATAGTTGCGACCTATTCTGCGTGTAGTCTGTGGAAAGACTCTTGATACACAAAGGATAGTCTACGGCTGCAGAAGTTCACTGATTTGGGCTATTTGCCAGAAGTCTGATTATTCGTTCTGTGAAATCCAGAAAAATTCCTTGAAGTGCTAACGATCGTTTCCTGCTAACTTAAAAGTTACTTTCTGACGTGGGTTTTGAAAGGTTACACTCGGTACACTAGCAGCAATACTGTCTTGTGGGCTTCTTTTTTCTTCTTTTTTTTTTTCCTTTTTTCCCCCCCACTTTTTCCAAAGCTTTGATGAGCAAACAAAATAACCTAAGGTGTTCCTTTTTTTTTTTTTTTTTTTTTTTTTTTGGTGTAATAGACCCACTGCGTTATACTTTGAACTGAGTATCGATTTTCCAGATTAAGTTTTTGTATAAACAAAAAATCCCAAGCCAAATCCCTTGATGTTTATAGTGGTAACCAAAAAGAGAGGTCTGTATTTCTGGGATTGGTAATCCCTTTATTTAAAAAGCTTAAGATATGTTTTTGTTGTACTAAACTTCTCAGTTTCTTCTTATTACTCCAGGCTCCAGCATCAGAGAAGCTCCCTGTTATGTACCTTATGGATTCCATTGTCAAGAATGTGGGAAGAGAATATCTTACTGCATTTACTAAAAACCTAGTTGCAACATTTATTTGTGTATTTGAAAAGGTATATACACTTTCAGAAAAGTTCTGTATTCTAAAGAAAATTTGTTCCTGGTAAAATAAATACACACTTTGACTTTTGGGTTTCCTTGGGTGGTGAACCATACAAATTGATTGTTTTTTATAAATCTCAGTACTGTATCTATGCTGTGGAAGACTATTCCTGCTGCTATCAAGCATGTAGGCTGCATGGTAGCTGAAAGATTCAAAGTCTCACTTCATTTAATTTGGTTCATGAAGGTCTGTGATTTTCCTATCCAGGCAAGATTTTAACAACAGTATTTTGGTTACCGATTACTTACCTGGATGGATTTTTTGTAATGTATAGACCAACCAATTATGAATTGTTGGTTTATTTTTAAGATAGAACATAGTCTTTATGCCAAAAATATACTGGGAATCAGTACGGATTTCTCGGAGCTCCTCTCTCCTGTAGTTAGATTTCTCTGATTAATTTAATTTGTCATGTGCAAAAGGAGTGCTTAAACTGTGAAGAGTGAGCAGCACCGACATCTGATTCTCTCCTGGTGGTCTGTGATTTCAAAAAAATGTTGGGGGTGGTGGTGTCTTAGATGGTATTGCTATATTACATTAAAATTATGTGTTTTAATTTCATTCAACATTGAAAACTGCTGTCATATCTTTTAATTTTTACTCTTAATCTTTAAACCCAGTGAGGTAATTGTGCTTATTCCTCAGTGAGAAGACCAAATTAAAGTCTGGTTTTTGAAAGGTTGGACTTAAAAGGGTTTAATTTGGATCAGAAATGAAAGGTTTAACTTCTGTGGTTTCTGGTATGCTATAAGAAAGTGGCATTTCATACTAATGAGACGAATGGAGCTTTTGCCTATTTATCTATCTACATATCAGAAAGGATCTGAGATTCTAGTATGATTTATATATGGTTCTCAGATGTAAAATGCATGATGAAATAAGGAATAGATTGTAATAATGACTATAGAAGACTTTAATTTCTGTGTGTAGAGTAGATAGATAGGTGGACACTTAATTGTTTTTTCAGTATTAAATTGTGAATGTTTTTTTACTGAGTTGCATTTAATGTTGCAGCTGAAGCTCTGGATAAAACCACTTTCAGTTCTATAGGTTAACTGTCTACTAAGCTAGCTAGAACTATTTAATTAATATGTATTAATTAAATGTGTAAAGTGGCAGTCACTTCTGATAGTTTAATTGGTCATGTTAAAAGGTGCAAGTAGAATTCCAGCACTGACATTGTTACAAATTCTGTTTTGTCAGTAAATGGTGACTAAGGTGTCTTTAGACACTTCATGAAGTCAGAAACTTTTGCTCAGTCATTTCTGCACCATTTGCAGTGAACTTCATGCTCTCTCATTGAAAACTGTATAGAGGCATCCCCCAGTAGCCAAGTATGAATTATCTTTGTTGAAGTTCCTGCTCTTCCCCAAAAGAACCTCCAAAATTTCAAGACTATTCTGTGTCTTGCTGTAACATCTTAAAAAATAAAATTGCGACAAAAAACATCAACATAGCCAATGCTTAAAGATTGAATTGGGATATTGACAGCTGCATATATTTTGTCATCAAATGTTTTTCGTTTGTTGTTTAAATGAACAACTCAATGTATGAGGTGAACTAAATTTGGCTTTACTGTAAATTTCTAATTTACCTATCATGAGATAATCCAAACTAATTGTGAAGAGATTGATCTGTGGCTCGCAGATGAGTCTGATTTTGCAGCTGAACTGAAATGTAATTGCCTTCATTTTAGCTAATACCCCATTTGTTGGAAAAAAGTCCTTCAGTGACTAAACAGCTGAGCAAAACACCTTTTCTGGTCACAAAGTTTGTTTCCTAATCTGTTTGTCATTGTTATACTCCATTCAGCACAAAGGCTTGAACAATGTATTGTCTCAGAGGCTGTTGCCTTTCAATATTTTTGTTACTGTATTTTTTCCACAGAGATTGAGCAAGTAAAATGAGAATTTTGGTAATGGAAAAGTTAAAAGAAAATTCTCAGAGAATGGTAATACAGAATAAAACCTTCAAATGACCTTGAAACAACTATTCCACATTTGACCACCTGTTACTGATTCCATTGGTATAGATGTACGATCTCCACTGCTTATAAATTCTGTATAGCAAGTTCAATATGTTGAAATGGCAAACTGTTGATAGAAATAGGAAATAAATCTTAAGTTCTACAGAAAAGTTTAAGAAATTGTTTTATATTAACTTATCAAGCCATAGAATTGTTTTATTGTTTTAGGTGGATGAAAATACTAGGAAAAGTTTATTTAAATTACGCTCCACATGGGATGATATTTTTCCTTTGAAGAAACTGTATGCACTTGATGTCAGAGTCAACTCATTAGATCCTGCTTGGCCAATTAAACCTCTGCCCCCAAATGTGAATACTTCTAGCATCCATGTGAATCCTAAGTTTTTAAATAAATCGGTAAGTTTTTATGCCTACTGTATGAACAGATGGTAATATGTGTAGTTTTCATTGTTTGTGTGCTGCTTTTTGACATTTAGTATATTAAGAATGAAGTATCTGACCTTTGTAGACAGGTAAGAGGAATTTCTGAATTCAGAACATTTGATGAGTTTGGTTCTTGTATTTCAAAACTGTACTCTAGATTTTGGAACATTGATGAATTTATATTAAATGCCGTACACCTGTTATAGCAGGCAAATTCTAGTGGGGCAAAAGTCTTAATTGTTCCAGTTATATTTTGCATTAGAAGCACAATTTATAACTGTTCTGCAAAAACTCAATCCAGTTCTGGATCGTGGTAACAGTTAAAGGAGATGAAGTTAGTTGATTCCATCAGGATTTTAAACGTAACTTCTTTTATTCTGTTTTTAGCCAGAGGAATCTTCTGCACCTACCTCTGCTGTCACTTCTGGTGCCTCTACTCCTCCAGCTGTTCCTGAAATACAAAAGAATTTGACACAGGAGCAACTGATAAGGCAGCAATTACTTGCAAAGCAAAAGCAGTTGTTAGAACTTCAGCAAAAAAAATTAGAGCTGGAGCTGGAACAGACTAAAGCACAGTTGGTGAGTAGGATAGCTGATGAAACTTTTATCATTGGGGCTCGCTCTCTTTCGGACACTGCTTGGGAACTGCAGTACCTTATTCTACATGTTAGGCAAGTGTAGCTATTTTAGGACTAAAGCAATGCCAGTTGATCCGTGGTACCTAAAAACCTTAAGAATTACACTTAAAATAGAGGTAAAAAAAGTGACATTCTTGGTTTTTTGTATTTAACTTCTCTCCAAAATGCTGCCTGCCTATGATCCTTGTCTTCCACCTCTTCCTGTGGCTCACAGCGAGCCAGGCTTTTCCAAATACATCTGCTCTTACAGAACAAGGAAACCCGATTGTTTGAAATCAAGTCAGTTTCCTTACTAGGTCAAGTTGGTTTGATGCCACCATCTGAAGGTGGCGATTAAGCTGTGGTGTTTTACAACCGTAATGGAAAGTCTTGCAGTTGATGATCCCAAGATAAAGGGTCTTTGAAGTGTAAAAATAAGAAAATTTTATCAGACGCTTGGCAGCTTAGTTGCCTTGAACACATGGAACATATAGAAAAATTAACGCTGTAATCAGACCATGTGCCTAAGTTACATATTTTGCAGTATTAACTTTGTAGTACTGATTTTGCATAGTATTTCAATTTGATCTTTTCTAACTGCATTATTTTAACACTTGTAATTAGCAATTAATGGGTCGTTTACAGATAAATGGCTGAATCTCATAACTTTCAAGACATTTCTATTTACAGTTTTGATTTTGAGATAGGATATGACCATCTCTGGGTGTGTCATGCAAATTAATGCTAGATTTTTTCCTCTTTCAGGCCGTATCTCTTAGTGTTCAGCAAGGATCATCTACTGTAGCTTCAGTTCCAGCACCTTCCAAGCAACACATGTCTCCTACACCTCATATGACAGTTAAACCACCCCATCAGACTCCTGTGCAATCCGAAAAAAGCAAACCATCCCCAAGTCCTCCACTTCATGATATGAAAATAGTAAATAGGGATCCTCGACTTAATCGGATGGCTCAACATTCCTCTCATGCTAAAGATCAATCTCATAGGAAAGAATTTCCACCAAACACGACCAGTCAGTCTGACTCCAAGGCAAACAAAACAACACAGGCTGAAAAACAAAACTCCACAAAACAAGAAAAATTGAAATCAAGTGAAAAAACACAGAAGAAAGAACTTGACCAGTCAGAAGCGAAATCAAAATCACCATCCCCTTTAAAAAATAAGCTACCCAGTACTAAAGATACTAAAACCCAGGAATGTGAAAGCACAAAAGTATCTGAAATTAGCAAGCGGGATCCAAGACTGAAAAGACATCTTCAGGATAAGTCAGAGGGCAAAGAGGAGGAGGTGAAAGAAAAGAGGAGATCTATAGAGAAAAAAGAAAAAGAGGAACATAAGACAGGTGAACACAGACCAGTAGGCAGTAGAAATAAAGTAATCAATGGTGCTGTTCAGAAACAAGACGCGACTACAGAGGAGTCAGAAAAACAGAGTGGAAAACAAGGAAGATCAAGTAATAGAAAGCGGTCACGATCACGCTCTCCTAAGGCACGGTCGCCATCTACACATTCTCCAAAAAGACGAGAGAGGAGATCACCCAAAAGAAGACTTAGGAGTTTATCTCCCACTTCATCAGCTCCTAAAATTGCAAAGATACGTCAGACAGGCCCTAAGCAGTCTCACGCTGAAGAAGGTGCGCAAGCAGCAAGAGATGAAAGAAATTCTAATAAGAGAAATGCCAAACAAGAGGTGCGAGACCCAAGGAGAGCGAAAAAAGCCCAAGAAGACAGGCCACAGGAGACAGCAAGCCAGCATTCCTCAAAAGCTTCTCCTGATCCAAAGGAGAATGCAGAAAACTGGCAAGGATCCAAATCAGGCAAGAGGTGGAAATCTGGTTGGGAAGAAAATAAAAAGTAAGTTTCTATCTTTTAAACAACTTCTGTTTGAAGTTGGTGGAAATTCTGCTGCTATCTTTAGAATAGTCAGCTTTGGGAGGCAGTGTTCAGACTGTTAAATTGATAAGCTTACCTTGTTTCTACTAGTGAGATAGGGAATTTATGCACACTGAGATTCCAAGGTGATAGTGATGTTTTGCCATGATCAGTTCCAATAGGAATGCAATGTTACAAAGATGTAACCCGTACTGTGAATGTATTCTTGCTTTCAGCTCACAGCAGAGTGAAGAACACCAAGCACTTGGTAAATCCCCTCACCAAAGACACCGGGAAAACTGGCCTGCTGGTAAAGGAATTTTATCGCCCCGAGCACCAAAGCAGCAGCACCGATTAAGTGTGGATGCTAATTTGCAGATTCCCAAAGAACTGACATCTGCGAGCAAGAGAGAATTACTTAAGAAGGTAATATTAATAAATCTGTCTTCATACAAGTGTCCTGGGTATAGTTTGCTTTTCTTATCTTTTTAGAAGTCTAAACTTTAACTTTATATTATAGGCCAATGAACGCTTAACATCCGGTGAAATAACACAAGACGAGTTCCTCATGGTAGCTCATCAGATCCGACAGCTGTTCCAGTATCAGGAAGGAAAGCACAGATGTAATGTCTGGGATAGCCCTACAGAGGAAAAATGTGGCTTGAAAAAGAAACCTCTTTTATCAGATGCAGAATTAACCTATTATGAACATAAGGCTAAACTAAAAAGAACACAAGTTCAGCATTCATTGTCAAGGCTTGATCTATTGGATCCTGATGATATTTTGGATTATCATTTGCCTGATGCATTGCTTTCTGGAATAGAATGTGAGCAAGCAAAAGCCAAACGTGGAGTACAGTTCGACAGAAAAGAACCGTTTGGAGAAAGATCAAGGAGACACTCTCCTGTAAGTGGCACTAATAGACCTTTTGCTGATAACCTCTCACCACTTGAAAGCCGACGAAGACTTGAGGAACAAAATGCTACTAAAGGAGCAAGAGGTTCTAAGAACTTCGATCCTTATGACAGCTGGGGAGAGTCAGATGAGTTTAGAGATGCTCTCAGACAACAGGGAAAAAGCACAACAGAGTTCCAGAAAATAGATGGTGATGCAATCTGCAGGTTTGATAATCGTGAAGAAAGACAGCTGCTTGGGCAAGCTGGTATGTGGCTTTGCTTTATTTTACAGCTGTTAACCTCTCACTAAAATGTTGCCAATTATTTATCAGATTTACTCTGGTTTTTTTTTTTCTTAGGTGTTCGAGAGGAACCAAGATCACCATTCAGTGAGCGTTTCAAAAGAGCTAGGTTTGAAGATCCGGAGAAAGCACCATTTCCGGAAAGTCCAGGATCAAGATTCGGAGGCATTGAAGCAAAGCAGAGGATAAGTGCACTAATGGAAGACAGACCTCTATTTGATGGCTCACCTAGACCGGCTTCTGCAAGGGTTGGGGTAGATGGACAAGGAAGTCCTTTTGTTGATGGTCCTGCTGCTGGTTCAAGTTCCAGAATTGATGGGCCACCCGGACAGGCTGCTATGAGATTTGAGGGGCCTTTGGTGGGGGCAGGTGCATCTCAGTTTGATGGACCATTGGCAGGAGCAGGGGCAGCTGGAGCCCTAAGATTTGATGGGCCACCAGGGCAGCTAGCAGGGGCACTGAGGTTTGAAGGACCCCCCGGACAGGTCGGTGGAGGAGGTCCACTGAGGTTTGAGGGACCTCTTGGGCAAATAGGTGGGCCTTTGCGGTTTGAGGGGCCTGGAGGGCAGCCTGTAGGTGGTACTAGATTTGAAGGAGCTGGAGTTGGTCTCAGGTTTGAGGGTCCTCGTGGTCAGCCTTCAGGTGGTCTCAGGTTTGAGGGACCTCATGGTCAACCTATGGGGCCTCGAGGTCAACCAGGGGGTGGTCTCAGGTTTGAGGGACCCCATGGTCAGCCCTTGGGGCCTCATGGTCAACCAGGGGGTGGCCTCAGGTTTGAGGGACCACATTTACAGCCATTGGGGCCCCATGGTCAACCTGGAGGTGGCCTCAGATTTGAGGGGCCACACGGTCAGCCTATGGGGCCACATGGACCATCAGGTGCTGGGCTTAGATTTGAGGGGCCACATGGACCATCAGGTGCTGGGCTCAGACTGGAAGGACCGCATGGTCAGCCAGGTGTAGGTCCTAGGTTGATTGATGGACCAGTACACCAGGGAGCTGGTGGACTTAGATTTGATGGTCCTCTCGGTCGGGCCGGTCCAAGATTTGATGGTTGTCATGCAGCTGGATTTGATGGTCAGCCTGGACAGCTATCTCTCTTGCAAAGATTTGATGGAATTCATGGACAGCCTGGTCCAAGATTTGAAAGGGCACCTGGCCAACAAGGACAACCACGATTTGATACAGCCATACCTCAAAGATTTGATGGACCTCACCAGCCAGCCTCTAGATTTGACTTGCCCCTTGGCCTTCAAGGTGCTCGTTTTGAAAATGTAGCTAACCATCCTGCCTCAAGACTAGAAATGTCACCATACGGACAAGGTGGTCCGTTTGTCGACCATCCTGGCCAGGGCTACAATGGACCGTCTCACGGGATGCAGTTCCAGAGGCCTGATCTATTTGATGGTTCGCCTGGACCAAATTTCAATGGGCCAGCTGGCCCAGGAGCACAGAATTTCCCATTGAGGGCAGCTGGACATTACTTTGATGAAAAAGGTCTTCAGGGTCCTCAATACGGAAACTTTAATAATATGCCAATGGGAAGTAATCAGGTAAGAATTGATTGTGTTAAACGATGTGCTTGCTTTTAACAAAAATCATTTGTCAAATGATTGTACTTTTGTATAGACAATTAGCAGGTTTTCTTCCTCTAAAAATGGAAGATTTTTCTGAAGAGCTGCCAGACTGGGAGCCAGTTTCAAGCTAAAGAAGTCATCCTTCTTCAGTAGTTTCTAGATAATTTAAGAAGGACATGCATTGCAATTTTTTAAGAATCTTTTTTTGACAGTGAAACAAAATGGTGGGTTTTTACAGTCACTTTGAAGCTCATAATATGACAGTGAAATTAGTATTTTGAACTTGAAGACTAAACTAGGTAATTGGAAGCCTGTGGTGTTTTCATTAAACTTGAGCAAAAGTGAGTTCTATATAAAACATGAAAGATAATATAAGTGAATATACATGCTTAATTTTTCTAAGAGATGCAGAATCAGAATGCACCAACATAATTGTGTTGTCTTTTTGCAGCTGTTAGTACTGATGACAAGTGAGTTTTAAAGAGATACCTATAACTTGGGGAAATTGAGAAAAATTGTTGTACTACGTTTTTTTAAATTTATCTGGACACCAGCATGCTTTATGAGTTTTGTTTTCTTTGCTGTTGCCTGTCAGAAATGCTCTCTTCAAAAGGGGAAAATGACACTGTACAACAGTTAAAAACACTGTCATTTCTTTCAGTAGATGAGAGGCATTGGATAATAGACATTTAGCAGTTTCTCGAGCTTCTTTAAATGTTAAACATAATGAGAATGTGTTCTGGAGCTTTTATAGTTGGAAATGAAAATGAGGGAAATGCTCCATAGTCATTTGTGGACCTTTCAATAAGAAACTGACGTGGGTCACTCCTGGAAGGAGTTTAATTTATATGAAATTATTGAGAAATATTTAGATGGTAAGGATAACTTGAATGTTTATTTTCACAGGTTTCTCTCATGTCTGCTCAACCAGGGCCTTATGGGCAAGGTCAACAGTATTTGCCAAATCCTGGAGGTTTTGTTCAGAACCCTGCAGGTGTGTAATCAAATAATTAACTTCCTTTTATTTCTTTTGGATTGTTCTGTTTGTTGGTAGCCACAAAAATTACCCTTTTGTAATGTCCTGGTGTATACTCGGTCTATGTGGACTAAGGGAATCCTCTTCAGTGAGGTGGCCATAGATGTGGCTTTTGTAGTACCTTCATCTCTTCAGAGGTTTCACTCAAACAGAATCACAGAATGATACGGGGTTGGAAGGGACCTTTGGAGATCATCTAGTCCAACCCCCCTGCCAAAGCAGG
>JAOXJM010000001.1:208115785-208128687 GCA_026413425.1 Tringa solitaria | reverse complement strand
CCTGCCATGGGCAGGGACACCTCCCACTAGACCAGGTTGCTCAAATCCCCATCCAACCTGGTCTTTATCATCCAAAGGAAAGAATATGCTTTGGAACTTTGCCAGTAAAAGATTCATAAAATGTTGTACAGACCAGCTTTTCCTCAGCCTCTGAAACAGCAAAGTGAACTTAAACCATCTTTATATAATTCAGCTTCAAGATTAGCTGGATAGTGCTCTAATTTTTCCTAATGTTATACTGAAAGAAATTTACTGAGGTTGCAATGCCATACACCTAAAACTTGCCTGCACCTTTCACATGTGTGTGTTATGGTAGAGGCTTTAATTACCTGTAGCACACCAATTTTGGGGGAGAAGTGTGGCTCATTCAGTTTACAGACTGGGCTGTGCTCATTAATTAAACATTTTGTTTTCTCTCTGTATTTGTTTTTTGGCCATATAAGTTTTTCATTTATTGCTCACTAGTTAAACCTGTACTAAATATAATATTAATGTAATTGTAGTACAACATCTGAATTTTTCACAGTGTTTTTTCACTTGTCACTTTGAGAAGAGCCTGACTGTTAGCCTGATCTTATAGAAGCTGAGAAGTGGATACCACCACCAACTACCCACTGCCACGGTTTTTCAAAGTTCTCAGCATTAAGCTGTGTATTTTGTGTTAACATCACAGTTTCAACTTTAGTTTCAACATTAGTTTCAACTGCAGGTGCTCAGCGTGCCTGAGGCTCACATGGCACGATTATATGTTGGGCATTAGCTACTGAGAAACACACGGATTAAAAGCCACCTATGAAAAGTTCTTTTATGTGCAGAGGACAGACATCTGATTAAAAAACCAAAATTTCATCCCAAAAGATGAAGTTTTATCCATGAGATTTTAAATATCTGAAAGTGGATTCATAAGGGTTGAGCCAGTATTTCACCAGCCGACTAGTGATCAGTACTTAGTTTTTAAGGTGGTCCCTCTTCTTTTCACTCACTGAATAAAATTAAGACGATGGGAAAAACTGCCCTGATTTCAGTGAAGCTCAGATTTTGTAGCTAGCTTTAAATTTTAGCCATCATCTGTATCTAACTATTGTCATCTTGCCATAAAACCAATATCCATCACTTTTTAGAGCAGTTACTCTCTGGAAAGTTGTGAATGGTTTGCAACAGAGAACTTGATGTGCCAAAAAAATAACTAAAGTGACATGGGTTCTTTTGGTCCTGGGTACATTGTTTATAACTATGAAGATAATTAGATTCTTACCTAGAGACAAACTAATCTTTTTGCTTGTAGAACATCAGCCAGCTTTTACAGAGCATTTTCGTGGAATGATAACACGTAATACACATTTATTTGGCAACTTCTGTCCTTTAACGGGACTAGAGAATACTAATAATTTCAAAATAATGAGCATGTGTTTTGTACCTCTTACTTTGTTATAGGCCCAGCGCTTTAATAGTATTAAATAGCCTTGGTATATTTAAATAAGTATTAAATAATACTTCGGTATAGCCCAAAGGACAGGAGAGGAAACACTTGATCTCCCCCCAGGGAAGCAGTCACTGCCGTGGGGAGGTGGAGCAGCTCCCCCCCGACAGCAACCCCCTACAACAGCGGCAGGAAAGAAGTGTAGGAGAGAAGTACTGGGAAAAGATGCCTCTGTCATGGGTTGTACCTTCAAATACTTTACCCTATAAAGCAAATGCCACTGTCCTCATTTTATAGGTGGGGTAACTGAGGTGCAGATGCGTGACAAAACTTGTTTGTGGTGATACAGTAGAAGTGGGAGTAGAAATGGCCTCAACTCCTAAACAAGGACACCCCTTGCTGGTATTCTGTAAGGAGTATCCCACGGACAGCAAAGTCAGAGAGCTGCTGAGGAGTGAGATTTGTGTTCGTGGGGAAGATGAGACCGCAGTGGCACGCTCTCCTAGCGAGTGCTCAGAGGTGTCTTGGCAGCGTTGTGTTGTCTCCCGCAACCAGCTCTGCCAGGGAATCTTCTTGCAGATCCTACCCTTGAGTCTTTTACCTCCTTTGCATAGAGCCGAACTCTGTCCTGGATAGGAGCCGAGAGTCCCCTCTCCAGCTGGTGCTTGTTGTGCCGTGTTGGATGGCTCAGGTGCTGGTAGACGAGCTAGATCTAACTGGTCATGAGAGCACTGCTCTGCTCTGACATACTTTGTTTCACCCTGTGCTGTAGCTCACCTGGCAGCGGTGGAAGGACACTTGCATTGCTTTAAGTTCCTGGTCAGTAAAATGGCCAGTGTCGCGCACACGCTGAAAGCCAGGAATGATGAAGGAGAGACTCCAAGGGACTTGGCTGAACGGTTCTATAAAGATAATATTCTGCAATATATTGACAGCTTGGAAAAAGAGAAGGAGCATCCAGAGACACAGGAAGGTAAGTGTGGATCAAGATACTGTTATAATACCCATTGTAATTCTATACAAATGCTTGATTCTGAAAACTTGGATAAGCAGAAGTGCAACATTTAAATTCCCAATATAAGGAAGAGCTATTCCTTTCAATGCTTACTACGCTTACTGATAGCTAAGACTGGGAAACTCAGTGTGATTTTATAAATATCTTAGGTTTACCCATTATGGCAATAAAACAGGTCACACTATGTTGAACTATGATACCAAGTTATACATGTTCTCAGACTCCAGTAGACATTCAGACAAACTGTATAATTTTCATGAGTTTTCAGATTTGCCTGCTCCAGAATCCCTTACTTGCATTGAATAGCAACTTAGACTGAAAATGTCCCACTGAAATTAAGATTACTTGCTAACCAGCAGTGCAGCTGAGGTCAGAGGAGCTAAAGGATGCAAGTGTGGCAAGGTCTGTAAGGAGAACCTTCAGCAGAGCAAGGATATGAGAACTGCTCCTTCACCTCTCTACTTTTTCCAGGCACTTACTGTTCTTACCTGCTAGTCTTTTGTCATTATACATATATGTATATATGTCAGTAGTCCCTGTCTATAAAAAATAACTAGAAAAAACAAATTGGCTGTATGGGTAGGTTTTAAGTAAGAAGTGAAATAGTTTATATATTTGGTTAGACTGAAATTCAAAATAGGCAAATGGCTCCAGTTACCACCCGTAAAACAACATCAACTGTAAAACAAAGGTATACTTGTTATTTTAGGTTTATGAAGTTAATCTCTCAACTGTATAAGGTGCCTGTAGTTGTAACCAAGACATGTTTAATCAAGTTTATAATGAACAGTGCTAGTTATGCAGCTGCATTTTAAATGATTAAGGGTACATTAACCTGGCTAACTACAGCTGTGAAGTGCCCATGTGTAAGTTGCTGTCAGAGAGGCAAGCAGTGAGAGACAACTAAGAACAGGTTTAGTGGAATTACTGGCATCTGTTTGGAAACATTATATATATTTCATTTTCAGTTTTGGCTTTCCCAGCCCATGATGCTGCTTTCAAAGGGGACTTGTTAGTGCTTAGAAGATTAGTGAGAAGTGGAGTAATCAATATTAATGAACGGGATGATAAGGGATCCACTCTCATGCACAAAGGTCAGTAATTATGATCTGTGTTTCAGCTTGTTACTGTTTGTTGCTGACTTGTTTACTTAGTTTTTCAAGTGGCTGCTCATCACATAAACTTCATGAAAAACAGCATCTCGTTTCCTAAGGGCTAAAAAGGGCACCCTGAAAAACAGATTTTGTGACATTTGTATGCGTAGGTGTCACTTTAAAAACAAAATAGCCAAGCTGAAGTCAAGAAAGAAGAGTTTATATTAAAAAGAAAATGATATCTCAACTGAAAATTAAATGTCCTGCTGTGTTTGAGGGTTGCACAGTAATGGCTGAAAGAATAGGAGGGGAAAGAAAGAGGGAGGTATTCGTGTAATATGCTTTTAGCACTATTTCCTACATTTCTTTTTGAATAGATATAAATGGTAGAATTTTAAAAAAGATATAATTAAAGTTCTCATGAAAATTTATATATATTTATTTTAAAAGTGTTTTCTACATTCTTTCTCACCTTCTTTTCTTGGAATGGTGCTAACCTACAATTGTTTCATCCCCAATCTTTACATGCAGTGTTGGTGTTATGGGGAAATACTATGATTTTAATTTCATTTCCTTATCTTAGTAAGAAAACAAATATGGCAAACATCCAAAGGGAGTGCTGTCAAGAAATGGATTTCTTCTTCCTTGAGGGAAACAGCTTACAGGTTTCAGCTTGACATGCCCAATACCATCTTCCATATGTGACACATCGTTCCTGGCACCCTGTGGGATGAGCAGTAGCCATGCTGCATTGTATGACTAAGCAAGGCTGTAGCGAAGAAGTGTCAGTGTCTGACCCAAGAAATAATGTACCTATAGCTCCAGCACAAAGCCCTGGCTTCTCTCTTTCTCCACGAGATAGGAGAGAAGGTCTCCAACAGACCACACACCAGATATCGGGGCAACCAGCTTTGTCTGCCCAGAGTTGGAGAGAGGTGAAACGATTTTGCTGCAAATCTGTGACATACATAGGTCTTACTGCAACATATTTGTGTGGCTCATGCTCAGAGCATGAGACAGGGCGAGTTTAGTTTCACTTGTGTCCAGGAAGAGAGTTGCCTGTAAATTTCTGGAACTAGAAGGAGACACAAAACCGTATGGCGTGATCACCCCCAAAACTGCATGTACTCATGTGACTCGAGCATCTTGAAATGCAGGCTTGTGCTGAAATAGTATCTTTGGTGGTGTGTTAGTGAACTTGGCCTCTGGCATGTCAAATAACGACAAGAGGGGGACGTTTTACGTGTGAAACACTTCAGTTGTGTATTTCTGACTCGTGTGTACCTTCCTTCCTTTAGCTGCTGGGCAGGGGCATATCCACTGCTTACAGTGGTTGATGGAAATGGGAGCCGACTGTGACATTACAAATGACGCTGGAGAGACTCCAAAGGATGTAGCCAAGAGGTAGCAGTACATTTCCTGTAGCTTTGTCATCTATTTACTTGCTAATTATTTATCAATATCGTGTCAGTTTTATTGGAATTAATCCTGATTTTCAGTGATGGATCAAGCACAGATCAGGCCCATGAATTCCAGCTCTGAGTGATAAGCAAAGATGTATTGTAGCTATAAAGGGTTTTAATTTTCATTTAATTTAATATTTTTTTTCAGCAAGGTCCGACATAAAAGATGAAAAGTAGTTGATCTGCAAAAGGAAAGTTGTGAGCCAGTATGTTCCAGCTGTACAAAGCAAATGAGAAACTAGCAAAGGCCAATTGAATTTTGCACTAATGAAAATAATCCAGTTTCTGATGAGATTCAATTAAGAAACCTGCAAAGGAAAAGATACTTCTGATGTGGGAGTCGTTGTCATACGATTTCATTGAGGCAGGACTCATGCTGTCAGAATACTGCAAAAAGCAGGATAGCTGCTTATAGTTTGTGCACCAGTGCTTCCTTTAATCCCAAAACCCTCTCCAATAAATGGGAACATGAAGAGTTTCAGAGAGTTTCTATCAGATGCAGGGAGCATGGCTGCATTTTTCCAGATAACGGGGATATTTCAGTGAAGGTTAACTGTTCTCTGTGCAGATTTGCCCAATCGGCAGCCGTGGAACTTTTGACACAAGGAACTGGAGACAGTAACTCTAGTGATGAAGAACTAGATACAAACAACATAAAGTTTTTTGAAAGACATAGAGTGGAAGGGAGTACAGATAGCAAAGAAGATTTAACCCTGGATAAAGCAGAGAAAAGAAACGCACGCGGTAAGCACGGTCTTTCCATCACTCCTTATTTGAAAAAGTTGGTTTAAAGACACTATAGTTCTAGTTGCACAGTTTCTGCCAACTCCTGTGATCTTTTTATTGTAAGATGAGATAGTTGAGAGGCTGTCTGTACCACCGAGCATTCAAAAAATTGTGGAAAATTAGAAAGGATAGCAGAGGGCAATCAGATCATAATTGTTACGCTGTTTTAATCCATGTTAGTGAAGCCATATTGGATTGCTGCTTGTTTCTGAGATCAGCCTGCTGTGTGGGTGTCAGGCATAGCTCGGTATGTGCTGAGCAGTGTGATTTCTGCTCTGTGTTTGTGTGACTATTTTCCAGACTACTAGATTCCAGCGTGACTGTCTTCTCTGTGCATTTTACCTACCTGGAGAACTCTGTCTTACAGTAAGGGCCTTTCGCAAGATTCAAGAACTTCAACACCTTCTAGAAATTGCCTACAGCAACTACAGACAGCTGGGAGGAATAACTGAAGAGGAGAAGAAGATGAAAAAAGAAGAAAGGGAAGCTGAGAAGTAAGATTAACTTGTCCTGCTGATGTTTAACTCTGTGAGGCCCATTTTAAAGCCACCTTTAAGTCTAACTTACACTCAAGTTGTTTTGGCCGTTCTGTCCTTTCCACTTACCAACTTTAGCCAGGACAAAAAGAAGCAGACTTCAGCAATTTATTTGTCTGACCTTTTCTAGACTTCTACCACCAAGATCAGCCCCACAGCACAAGTGTTTGATGGAGCCACACTTCTTGTGCAAGATTATCTGCCCAGCCTTCAGGTTTTCCTGCAGCATATGTGCAGTAGGTCTGATGAGTCCTGGCTGTTTTGTTTGCATTGAGGATGCCAAATACATGTACGCACTTGAATAAATCTGAAAAAAAGGCATTAGTCTTAGCATGGCTGGGGTGGAAGTGCATATACAGTAGAAATTATTCAATGACCTGCTACGTTTCTGTATCAAAGGCAATATATTTCTGTGCTCAAGAAAGCATTAGCTCATATCCAGACCACAAAAAAAAGAAGTCTCAGCAAACTTGCCCATGCATGGGAAGCACTTTTCATAATGTCTGTCAAATTCTCAGGATCTCCATTAAATGAAAGGGTTCTGTTAGATCGGTCAGGTCATCTGACGGGCAGACTGTCTTAAGTTTCAGAGAAAAGCCTTTCTGTCTATCAAAGATTTAGAGCTTAAACAATAACGAATCATCCAAAAGACAGCCCTCCACCTTTAGTTAACAAAGATTTGGCTACCCACTGTTCTCAGTCTCTCTGGATAACCACGGCCATTATGTGTTTGGGCCACCCCAAACCACTGTCTTTATTTGGTCACTGAGAAGCAACTGTATCCAAAGGGCTTGCACGCCATCAAGAGGACTGCAGACTTGCCAGTCTGTGTGGATGTGGAGCAGGTAATAGGTGTCACAGACTGGAATTAAATAGTTCTTTTCACAGCTGTATATAAGCCAAGAAACTGAGGTCAGCATTTCTTCTGGTTGCAGATCACCCTTTGACTCAGCCCAGGCTGAAACTCCATCTTCCTTAACCTGGATATGTCTGTATTGTAGAGATCTGCATCCAAATTCCTTACCTAGAGCTCTCTTTTAGACTCCTTGGAGTGATGTAGCCACTTTCAGGGCATAATTAGACATGTTCTTCAGGATGAGATTCATCACTTCTAGGAGTGTCTCTCCTGGTTTTAAAGGAGAAGGGTGACCTACTCTGATGTTGATGCCCACGTTGAAAGGTCAGAGCAATCTGTTTGCAACGATAGAAAAGTCATTGTTGACTAATGGCAGAAATTAGAGTTCATTTTAGATAGAGCAACTACTCAATATCTAACACTGTCTATTAGAGGGCTCTGATAAGGCTTTTTAAGGAATTTTTGCTTTCTGTGGCACATGTGGCTGAACTAGAAAAACTGTGAGGATCTCTGAAGGGTCTCTTTCATCTGTGGAGGCCAGAGAACACCTCTAGCTCCTTATTGGCCTTTTGAAATGGAAATGCCGCTTCTCAGCGTCCCTTCCTACCCTTCTCAGGGTACCTGCCTGTGGATAAACTCCAAGGTGCTCGTATCATAAGCCAGAAAACCTCATTACTTTAATTTTGTTAGATGAAAGGCAGGAGTTACCACTTTGGAAGTCTACCGTAGCAGATTTTGAAGATTCCTGCTTTAGTGCATGTTTTCTGGCTGTAAGAGGCCCGTTGTGAACCACCACCCGATGCTTTGACCAGGCTGCTTTGCGTGGAGAAAGATGCCACCGTGTGTGTCATTAATCTGAAGGTTGCAAGAAGTCAGCCTGTCCCCCTGAGCACTGATTTCCTGGCACAAGCAGGAACCATTCTTACAGCCCGGTAGCTTTGGGCTGTGCGAGTCAGAAATGCTTCAGTCTGGGAAATGCGGTAGCTCTTGCCGAGAGCATTCCTGCCGTGCTGTTTGAATCTACAGGGTAGATGTCTCCCTTTTCCTTTTACCAATTTTCCATCTTTGTAGCTGTGCTAATTCACTCTGGGACACGGGAGAGCCAGCTCAACTCAAATGACTCAGTTGCTGAGGTCAATTGCTGTTATAATAAGTGATATATGTGAATTCTGTCTCAGCTAACCAGTTCCAGGAATCTCAATTAATTTAGGAGCCGTTGTGGGCGTGACTGAGGGGATCTTGTGCAACTGTTTATCAGCCAGTGCTTCAGTTTCCCTTGAGTAAGTGTCATGCAGGCTGTCATTTGAGTATTCCTCATCTGTGGCTAAGCCAATCCGTAGGAAGGATGTAGAAGCACCACGTGTAAACGAAAAAGCTGGTCCTGACTCCTCCAGAATCGCAGTTTTATGCTTGTTCCCTGTTTCATACTAAAGTTTTTGCTCCTCGGGCTCCTCTCTCTCTTCTGCAGCTGGAGATGGGCCTGGGTTACAGCCTGCCCGAGACCCTGGCTCAGTGTGTGGGAAGACATCTCCATCTCGTGGCCAGATTGCGCTGAGCACAGCTGGCAGCAAAGAAGGAAAAACAGCTCTTTGGAGCTGTTTCTAAGAGTTCTGAGCCGGGAGCACACTGTAGCTCACCCCAGCACAGCTGGTGTGAGGGGTGCTGCGCTGCCTTCTGCTGCAACTCAGCAAAGGCACAAGACCCCGTGGAGTAACCAAGGCAGGTTTGGATGTGCTTCACTCTCTGCCTGTCTCCTTTGCTTTTGGCAGGGCTGTGAGGGAGCTGGAGGCCCAGCTGGAATACGAGCGAGTCAGGCGGGAGAAGCTGGAGAGCCAGCTGGATGACTACCGTGCTGAGATAAACCACCTCAGAGAGAGCCTGGAGAAAACTCACGGCCCCCCTGCTCTCCCCCTGGTGAGTGCCACACGAACTCCCCCAACGCCTGGGACACAGGCTGCTGCCCGTTGCTTGAGCATCTTTGTTCTCACTAAGATTCCCAGGCAAGGTGCTAGGAAATGCTGGAGTAAATGGGCTAGCAGCTTCTAGCTTGGGACAATGGAGTGAGCAGTAGCTTTTGTCACGTCCTGACAGTGTCTCTGCTGTGAAAGGATTTGTTTCCCTTTGCAGCCTGGCAGAGAAGCACCAATATTCTTCATCTTCATATTAACAAAAGGGAGTAGACCGATCCCCGAGTACCTGTACACTGTGTATGCAGGGACTGACTGTTCATCTTGGCTGGTAAATGGTATCTGAGACTGGGCTGGTGCTTCAGGAGGGGTGTTGTCACCACCTAAAGGGTCACCTGGCCTGCGGGTGTGTAGAAATCACAACGATGGACTCTGTAATACAGAAGGACACACAGGCTTTTATCCTCTATGTTTCTCTACTTAATTACAGATTGCCACAAATACCACAAAAATCACCCCCAGCAAGTATACCTGTGATTAATAAAGCGAATATAAATATATGTATCTCTCAAGCTATTACAAAATAGTCTTGGCAATCAATAGTGTAGTTTTCAATGAATAATATGGTGGCATCAATAGTAAAACAACAATCAATAGTGTAGCAGTAACCAAGTAGGTATATACCATTACCGATTACTATAGACATAGCATTAGTGAAGCAAACTTATTAACAATATGACAGCTGATATACTTATGACTGATTACTTATAAAGATATATAATATTGGTAGGAAGGGAATTAGATTTCAGAAGGGGCTAAACCAGCCCAGAGGGAGGACAAACTGATCCCGGAGGGGGATCTAACTGTCCCCAAAAGAGGGGATGGCAAACAGAACCCCAAAAGTGAGCCCAGGGAAAGACCAAGAAACTAAGAGTCGAACTTCAAAGATGATCTGCGTCACAGAGTCTGGAGTCAGGCCGGTGGCCCTGGTGGGAGGCCAAGATATCGCAGAAAGTTTGTGTGGAGAATTCAGCCTGTTTAGGAAAGGAAAAGCATGTGCAGCATGGGAAGTGCCCGATTTTGGATTAGAAATTAAGCCCTTTTTATATCAGAGACATAAGAAGGTGGAAGACACTGCAAGTACCCAATAGATGCTGATGTTTCTATTTCTGATTTTCTACTTTTCGCCTGTAACAGCCAACAGATGATGAGGTTTCTATTCTTTCAGACCACTTTTTATTTTCCCAGCCTATTTTCCACCGTTTCAGATGATAAGTTTGCCTTTACAGTCTCTTGTTTTTGCACTTATGGGTGCTATCCCTGGATGCCTCTGGTTCTTGGGTACCACAGCGGTACTTCCAAGAGGCCAGCTGCACTTCTGCACTCTTCAAGGATGTTTCTGGTTCCTGGCTGCACAGTTCCCAGGCTGGCAGATGCATCCTCTGTCAGTATTTTCCAGCAGGCAGTTTCTTCTGCTCAGTAATTTTCCCCTTCTAACCAGGCCACCTTTCTGGCTGCTCACATCACAACCTCAGGTGTTAACCCCTCACCCCCAGCTGGGACGGTGTGTGGCAATTGCAGCTACAAGCAATTTATTTTGCTTCAAAACTCTCTTTTAGAACTGGTTTGTTTTCCTCCCTTTTACGCCAGGCTGGGAAGCGAGTCGGTGGAGCCCTGTAGTGCAATACTGTACTGCTGTGTGCAGCCGCTGATTTCAGTGAGTGTTCTCATCTGTCATCTGCTCTCACCTTAATTATCCAGCCTGCTGACAGCAAAGCAGAGGCAGATAGGAAGTATTGATTTGGCTTAGCAGGCAAAGGTGGAAAAAGTGTAGTGTTTTTTATTTTAAAATGAAATCTTGAGGATAGGTCAGACGTTCACATGTTAACTGGGGACAAGAGAGCTGGCATTTCAGACCTTTCCCTGCTGCGTAACTCCCGGAAACTGATGGGACAGCCAAGACCTTGGTTTTCTGATTTTTGCCATCCAGTCCATCAGCGGCCTTGGGTGAGGCACCTGAATTCCTCCTGCTGTGGGTTGTGTGTGGGAACTGGTGTGCAGGGACACTGCTGGCTCTTCCAAGGATACAACCAGTGGAAAAGGCTGGTGGCCCGGCCAGCCTGGGCTGTTCATTGCCGTTCTTGGAGCTTCTCGTAACTTCCTTGACTATCTGCCTTGAGGAGCTGAGAATACCCATCCCAGGGGGGTGTTCTAACCAGCACGACATCTGCTTTTCTGAGATGGAGCCATATCCATTCCCCTGCTCACAGCTGGGCAGCGTGACCACTGTGTTTCAGTATTCACTGGTCCAGAGGGAGTAAGTCAGAGAAGACAGCTTTATAAGCTGATTATTAGGGCAACCACGCAGGAGGGGGCAGCTGACCTGTACGTCATGTGAAACATTTATATATTTCTCGGAGGCAAAATCGGGTTGCTGGATGAAAAGGGTACCATTACCACCTTCTTCAGCCAGGTTTGAATGAGGCCCAGGTGCTTGGAATGTCCTTAGTAAATAACAATAATGATCCTTTTCTGACCTGAGCCTTCAGGTTGCTTTGGTGCCTGTGTCACACACCTGTGCAGGGTGCTGGCTCCACAGCTACATTCTCACATGCCCGTGTGTGCCTGAGCAACACCATCTGGTCTGGCACAACCGCATTGCACAATTCCTTCCACCTTCCTTCTATCCCCCTTCCCTGCTTTCTTTCTCCTACCCCTCCTTGCTGGATTGTTTCTGCACCTTTCCTCCCCTCCTGGGCTTTTTTTGCCCTTTTCTTCAGCCAGTGCCAGCTTTCCCTGACACCATACACAAGCTGTGATGCTCCTACAGCTGTTTGCTTCCCAACCTATCCTTGGGACCGATCTTTTCCATGCTGCTGAGACCCTCAGGCCAGGTAGGTGCCTCCACCCTTGAACAGAAGCCACTTTCTGTTTCCATAGCTCAGTTTAAGATATTACCTGTTCTTTCCTGGCAGGTTTAAAAATCTAGGTATCGAGTGCCCCATTTCTAGGGTGGAAGAGTGGTTTGTGTTAGTTTTTTTCACCGGTAGCAACCTAAAAAAGTCCAGTTGGGCATTAGGTTTACTTGTTGGGACTGGAGACAACTTCTATTCTGGCAGGTTTGTTTTCAAAAACTTCTGCTCTGAGTGATTGGTACAACTAAGGGACCTTCAAATCTCACCCTACTGTGTCTGTCATCCTATGCCCAGGCACTACACTCTGGCCTCAGCTTTAGTTCGAACACAACATGCTGTGGTTACTCAAAGCCATGTATTTTGAAATCCTATCTTAGGAGGCAGCAAGTTGAAGCAAATACTATTTAATGGCTGCGACATCCTTTGTTTCAGGAGGCCGAGACCATCTCCAAGCCTTGCAAAGAGAAAAAGAAAGTAAAGAAGAAGCCGGGGGGCAGCCCTGGAGGAGTGTTCGTGAGACTGCGCTGAGGAATGAGCCTCCGACGAGGGACAGGCAAACTGGGGAGGTAGAATGGCATTATTCTAGACAATACAAAGTGTTTGGGTACCCAGCTATTTTTAAATCACAGCAGCAGCCTTTTTTCATAAAAAAAAAACCAAACCCAAGCCTTCTCTTCCTATCCAGTAGTGGTTTAGTAATGGCATATGCCATCCTAGGCCTAAGAACAGTATCCTGGCTTTACTCATACCTTAAAATCATAGACTTGTTTGGGTTGGAAGGGACCTTTAAGATCATCTAGTCCAACCATCAACCTGACTCTTATAAGAACCATCACTAAACCATGTCACTAAGCTCTATGTCAACCTGTCTTTTGAATACCTCCACAGATGGTGCCTCAACCACTTCCCT
>JAOXJM010000001.1:208052865-208066723 GCA_026413425.1 Tringa solitaria | reverse complement strand
GGGGGTTGGAACTTGATGATCTTTAAGGTCCCTTCCAACTCTAACCATTTTATGAATCTATGATTCTATGAAATGAAAGGAGGGAAGGAAGTATTTGAAGACAGTCAATAGCGATCGGAGGGGAAATTCAGAGACAGGTTTCACACCCTGCTGAAATATGGGCAGTGTAATTGCTCACATTGGAAGAGGGCTGTTCATCATGACTTGTTGGGGCTAATATATGGTCAGAATTTGTTTCTTCTTAACTTTAAGAAAGCACAAGACTTCAGCACAAAGCTGAGGCATTTGTAGGTGCAAGGGAAGAATGCCATCTTTCAAATCTAAACTACTACACCCACTAAATAGGTCTTCCATCCAGCTCCTGATAAGATAATGACTTTGATTTGCTAAGCTCCTAAACTATAAAAAAGATGACATTTAACCAGTGCCCACATAGGGCAGAGCTGTGGAATTCCCCAGTGACTGCCAAGGATCAGAGGGATCCAAACATACTTATTTTGTTTTTCTTTTCATTCTTTTAGTTCTTTTACTTATTTACAGCATTCTTTAAAACAAAGTCATCAGTTATTTCCACACACGTGTTGAAAAAACCTATCCATATTTAAATGCTTTGTCATTGAGCATCTTTCAGTGTACTCTGTTTTGGAAATGATGAAAAAGAAACACATCACATTTCAATATTAGGCATGTTATGACAATTATTCTATCTTCCATGTTCCCTATGACAGCTCTTCAGGCAAGCATCAATCAGTAGATGTTTTCCAACTTCAAAGGCAGTGTTTGGCCTATGACATCTCAGAGTTGCTCATCAATCAAGATATATTTGAGAGACAAGGCAGCATTTAGAGCCTGTGCCTGCCCTGTTAAGCATACTTGTTCAAGAAATGATACAAGTAAATAGCATTGTGCTTGGAGCTTCCAAAAAGCCAAAACTATAAATTACTAGTAACCTTTGGCAAAGCTTAATTTATGCGTTCCCATTCATGCAACAATCATGTCTGACTGGATCTGTTTAAGAGTGATCTCAGACTAATTTCTTCTTTAATGCCACTGATGCATACAGTAATTCTTTATATTTTCGCTAGTGCATGTAGAAAGTGAATCAGCTCCGCATTATTCTCAATCTTCCCTCCCACCCTTGGGTTAATTATGTACTAGAGGGAGATGAAGGTAGGAACTGGGACTGAACTGAAGCATTTCACTCTGAGCTTTTGGTAGGGACAGTCTGGTATATTCCTTGAAAAGCAAATTTCTACCACTTTTTCCTCACAAAGTTGCAAAAGATCAAAATGATAGTGAAGTAAGCTTGAGACGAGGAAGAGAACTAATCACCCATGTTACTTACTCCCATGTTGTCTTTTCTGTGGAAAATCAATGGTTAGGACTTTTTAGGAAGGAAAAAATAATGGAAGTTGGAGGCCTCTGCCAAGTTAAGTAGGTAAGTCTACCTCCACAGTATCCCCAACATAAGGGAGATCCAGTTAACAAGACATCCATCTAAAGATCTTCCAGTGTGGGTCTTCACTGGAAGATGGAAGTCTTAGGACTTTTCCTGTATAACTCTTCCAATTATCTCAATTTTAATCCATTTTAATCTTCTGGTTAATAAAAGAAGCTGTGTCCTTTGACCCTAAATCTTATCTGAATAAAAAGTAGGGACCTGGTTAAAATAAAGAAGCACCATTCCTAGCGAGAGGTGAACTTTGTTAGTGAGAGTGGGACTGCTCTGAGTCTGTTGAGTTTACCATTCTTTGGGTTTGCTGGATGCTCTTCAACAGCGCTGCAAGGGCCAGGCTGTAGGTTGCTGATCCGGTGCCAAATCTGGGGCAAGAGTTTTCCTTTGTTATTTCTTATCTGTAACTCTTAGCTGGAGATTAGGGAGAAGAGATGGAACTCCAGGATCACTCTGAACAAGTCAACCGTGCCATATATTTGAACAGGGAAAACCTACAGGAAGTTTCTAGGAGTTGTAAGATTTTTTCCTCTGCTGGTAATTTGATTGTTTTAACTAGCCTGGGTCTAGCTGTGCAAGCCTTTAGGGGATTGATAATTTATAACTAACACATCACAGAAACCCATGAAAAAAGGCCTAAAAGAAATTTCATCTACAATGCCACACTTTTAGTGTCAAAGTGTTGGAAGAAATTGATCAGTTCCCTGCTGGAGAGCTGGAATCTCATTTTTCTAGTCCAGTAGAATCACAAGATATTAAATCTTACGTTGTCACTGATGCAGGACTTCTTCCTACATCCATTATCTCCAGAACTGTGTAAGAGGTGGTTGGGCTGGATGTTTGAGGGTACTCAATAGTTTTATACTGTGGCCATCAAAATCCTGAGGGAGTGGTTTTGTGTACATGGGAAGTACTTGACGCTACATGCTCATCACTGATTTACCCACTGAATTGAATTTCTGAACTGCTTCAGGATTGGTAATTCTTTAGTCTTGGCTATTCTTGACCTTGGAACAGAATTGAGGGGGATGCAGCAAACCTGCCTGGCACCTTATATTAGCATCTTGCCAGCTCTGTTACAAGTGAGGCAGCAGATATGAATGCCCGGAGAAGTCAAATGGTGGGTTGGTGGAACAGAATGTCCAAAACTCCTTGTGTTTGTACAGAGAAATGTTTTGACTGATGCTTCCTGGTGAAGGACAACTTAGACTACTCCCCATGCTAATGGCTTAGTCAGTGTTACAGATTCAAACAAGTTCGATACTGTTACTTCTCCACATTCCCTTTTCAAAATAATATTAACAGGTGGGCCTCCTCTGACCAAGTGGAGACACCTACACATATGATCTCATCATCTAATCTGCTTTGATAATCAGTCGGAGAGTAATGGGCACTTCAACTCATTCTAAAATGGATGCTGAAAATATGCCAGATGTCTCACTACTTACAAATGACTGATTCTCCCTGGTGAGTAGAAAGAGACCCTATAAGGAGTATTTCACGTATAGATATTGATACTGTGGATGTTTAAGGCTAGATTAATACCCTAGGATCTGTCCTGGCAATGTTTGGCCATACCTTTGGAATTGAGATTTGCTGCTTACATTTCTTTTCATGTTTTTCTCATGTGCTCTGAAATTGCTGTCATAAGCTTTTCATAAAGGAATGAATTTTTTTTTCCAAAGGCAGAAGAGTTTAAATAATTTTTGGCACAAAAATTGCATAATACTAATATACTAATTGCTATATAATAGTTTATAATTAACCTCTCTACTTTGTAATTTCAATAATATCTACTGTATTCAGTGTAGTGCGTGCAATAGAGACACAACCAGCTGACTAGTGTCTACAGGCGTATTTCCTTCACCATCCTCTTTGTGATTTGTCAGTCTTTGCAAAACAACATGAGACATGGCAGATAATATTCTCATAACTTGCTGGATGCCGGTGTACACTAAGTAAGGGGTAACAAGAGCGAAATTGCAAAAACTGCATGTTCAAGATCAGAATTAGGCTCTCTTTATTTCTTCTGAACCTATAGGCCCCTAATTAGGCAGGTTCTTTTGCAGTAATACTAGTGAGAATAGTATTGAGGATTGGCTAAATTACTCGGTAGCTTTCTTACCAGCATCTTTACTTCTTGGCTCTGCTGAAGATAAAGTAAATCAATATATTTTCATGCATTTACTATAATAACCCTTTCGTACTAAAAATTTCTTCTTACTCAGAAATGTCAGCAGATAGTAATGTCCATTAGTGAGCTATATCTTTGAAAACCAAAAGAAGAGGAGGGCTTAACAACACAACAGAGCAGATACAGGACTTTGAATAAAATCCAAATTTTCCTTCCAAACTAATGTTCTGTTTCTTATCTGGAGCAGCGAGTGCTTGGGAATCTTTTGCAGACATCCAAACTGAAAAGCAGAAGAATGATTCAGACGTGAGAAGACAATACAACAGCGAATACTGATACACTGATTGCTGTGCTGCTCTTGGGTTAATTGAAAAAAATCTGTCACTATTTATTCTCATAAGACTAACATCTAGTTTACAGGCAAACTCTATTAGTGGCTGCTTTAAAAATTAATTGACCATATCACAGTATTGAGAAAATCTGCACTCAGAAGAGTTGCATGAAATCTCTCATTGTATTTCTCTGCAAAACCAACAAGGATAAGTCCCTAAAGGACTCTTAAGCCTTTCCACAAGTCAGCTGCATTTGGAATAGGAATACATAGAAACACAATGCCATTTAATGCAGTGACATGCTGTTCATACAAATTCTTCCAATACAAACAGCTACAGTGTGTTATGACCATAAAAGTCTGAGTTGGAGTGGGAACCAAAATGTTGGATGTTCTGAAGATCCACGGAAAAACAGTCCCTCCCTTTCACAGCCTTTAGCTGCCAGGCCTGACCCAGTTACGTATAAATGATACAGAAGAAATGATTCTGACTGGGTCTGGTAGATACTGCTTCTTCCACCTCCTCCTTTTTTTAAGCATCTCCTTCGTGGTTTGAAGGACCTCTTGGCCCCTGCGATCCGAAGGCTGGGTTAGCAAAGCCCAACCCTTCCATGCCTGTCGAGTCCCTCACAATTCAGAGCAGCATCAGGCTGCAAGGGCACTAGGGGAAGCATTGTGCAAACCAGTAAATTCCCTGTACTGGTAAAGGTGTGAATGTTAGGGCTAACCTAGCATTGCCCCCAGGCTCTGGTGCTTCTTCATAGAGGAATGAGGATTCTCCTGAAACTCAAAGAAATGGGAAAACATGCAGAAATATAACAAACAAAGCTCAGAGGATGACAACAGGAGAGCATTAAAAGCCAGCTATGAAGGTTATTATCCTGTTTCTTGTTCATGCTGCTTACTCAAATATATAGCAAATAAAAGGCATCTCGTTAATTCTGGGTTTACACCAGCAAATTCAACAACTTCTGGGAGATTTTGAAAAATGCTCATGATGTGGGTCCTTCCACTAGTAAAAGTCAAGTGTTTGAGTTTGTGTATGTTTTATGTCACTGAAGGTTTGCTGTGCTGATTTTTTGTGTTTAAGATAGACTGTCATCCAGAAAACTCCTCAAAGATTTGCTCTAGCTCCCTCTGAGGAGCAAACAAAATTAGGAACATGCCAGTTACATCTGGACTCTTGATAGTTCAAGAAAAATCAATTGTTATATCAAAAAGAAATTAGCCATTTGGATGGTTTCAGTTCTGTTAATGTTTCTCTAATCTAAGCCATAATATCAATCTCTTAAGTAACTTAATACCATAGAAAGCACAGCCAAATGGTCTTAGATGTATCTTGTGTATTACACTGATCCAGTTCAAAAGCAATTATTCTCATTACCAGAAATAAAATTTTTAATTTGAATGCTTTCTGTGTCCTTGTGAAATATCCCTTCTTATACATCACAGTCTTCATCTATGGGAAAGAAAAGAAGAAAAGATTGTTTTTCTAATTAAAGTGGCCTGATCAGAGCAGTCGATAGCAAAAGTCCAGTTAATGTCAAGAGAGGCGATACTGGATTCAGGCCCTTTGAGAGATTCAGCAAAAATTCAGGTCCTATTGCCCCCTCATTCTTACCAGTCTGTTTTAGAATTTTTAAGCAGTCACGCTCATTATTTTACTGGTTAGATAACACATTTAAAGAAAAGATAGAAGTCTGTTTGATATCCGGTTAATGGAGGAAAATTGTCTAGGTATTAAAGCAGGGGAGTCCAGACTTGTCCTGTTTTGATGTCTCCAGAAGCCCTTTTGCTGTCCTTGCTCTGCTTCAGCTTTTCTACCTTTGCTATGGGCATAATATTTAGTCACCTTTCAAGGGTGTTGTGGTTTCCAGTTGGCCCCCAGCACGTACAGGTGCCTGGGACTATCCCACCCCAGGGGCAGGACTTTCTGTTTCCTAGTGTTAAACTTCGTGAGGTTTCTGTTGCCCCGTTTTCCCAGCCTGTCAAGGTCCCTCTATGAAGGGCGGTGCAACTGTTGGCGTTATCAACAACTCCTCACACTTTATCATCTGGAAACTTGCTGAAGGTGCAGTCTGTCCCATCATCCAGGTCATTGATGAAGACGTTAAGCAGTACCATCCCCAGGGCCCTGGGGTACACCACTAGTGACTGGCCACCAGTTGGACTTTGTGACTCTGAGCCCAGTTGTTCACTCCACCTTGCCATCTATTTATCTAGACTCTACTTCATCTGTTTTTCTATGAGGATGTTATGAGAGACAGTGTCAAAAGTCTAACTAAAATCAAGATTAAACAGCGTCAACTCCTTCTCCCCATCATCCCCACCAAGCTGGTGGTGTCATCAGAGAAGGCTGTCAGATTTGTCAAGCATGATTTCTTCTTCCTAAATCCATGCTGACTGCTCCCAATCACATTCATGTCATTCATATATATATGTTTGGAAGTGCTTTCCAGGAATATGCTGTACTTGTTACTATTCCATCACAGTAATGCATGATAAATGTGAAGTTTTCCTCTAAAAATACGTGAGTATGCATCTACACACCTATATACACGTATATATCAACACACACAAATCTGCAAAGCCACAGGTGGTAAAAAATATAAAATAGTCCCAGAAAGGGTTCGAAAGTAGGAATTTGTGACAGAAAATTGCTGATGCACACACAGAGCTATAAGATACTATATATAATTAGTGTCCTGTTAAAATTTACATGGGTCTATTTGTTCTATGTTCTTTTGTGTTAGACAAACTCAATGTGGAGTTTGAGAGTCATCTCCCAACAACAGCTTTCAGTTCTCTGGAGAGGCCTGTGGCTGGAAACTACCCTGCTCGCATAGCTTGACACTGTATTGTTTGTACTTAGAGGAGAGGATAATAGCTGCAAGGTCTGTCTTTCTTCCTGTCCTCAGCACAAGAAAGGATTCCTTCAGCAGTGTATTATTTCCCCTTGTCTGATCAATGAACTCCCCTATCTATTACCCATGGTCTTTACTCATTAATCTGCCATCTAGTAAATCAGTTTGATTTTGACATTCTCTGTCTTTTGAACGAATCCTCTAGAGTGGAATCAGAGCTTTGCTTTCTAATTCTGGAAATGAGTCAAATAGAAAGGTTCCTCTAACTTGTTTGACAATTTTGGGACTGTCTGCATAGAACTTTATTCTTTTTAGACATAGGGGATTTTTTTCCATGTCTGTGGCATACTGTGTAGCTCCGTTTGGTGAACAGGGCTGTCTGTGCCCTCAGACCTCCTATGCTGAGCTCAAACTCCAAGGAATTTTAAACTTAATAATCTGTCTGCCAAAGACAGAATTTTGACGCTTTGGGCTTAATAAGGTGGTAACTCAGCAGCATATCTCCTGGTGGATTTAAAATCTAAATTCAGTTGAGTCCAACTGTTTGATGGGATGGTAGTGTCACATTTAGGGGTGGCACACAGAGAGCAAGGTATGATGGTATTCCTGAAAAGCATGAAAGGAGCTTTTGATCTCTTGGGATCTATTGCTACTACAGATTTCTGAGCTGCCGTGCAAGCTGGAGGAGCTCCTACTCCCAGCCTCACCTCTGCATTGTGTTGCAAATTATTCGTGGGGCCACAAAGACTTCAGTGGTGGGAGCTCAGCTCACTGGCTGGATTTCCCAGCCCGTCCTTACTTGGTGTATCCGCACAAATGAAGGCGTGTGTTGGGAGACACGAATAAGCAGTTGGGGTCAGACTGTGCTTAGACCAGCAATGATACCAAGGAAAAAAAAATGACGTGGGATTGTCTCCACGAAGGCATCAAGAGGCAAAACAAATATCTCATTTTGCGTAGCATGTGGTCCTTTTTAAAGGTCACCAGATCGCACCTTGAATGGAGGCAACTCCCAAATAGGGAAAGAAGTCCCAAATAAACAAAATCAAGCCAACCTGCTTAGTGCAGGGCTGCACTTTAGAAAAATCAATTGGCTCCTGAAATTCACTGAGTCAGAAGGAAGGGTGACCTTGTGAGCAAGGCATGAAAGCCAAACACGTCAAATTGCAGTCTCCTTAAACAATAAGAGACAAATGGTAGCTGCAGCTTCCATCTGTGGAGGGTGACCATCCCGTGTCCCAGCTATTTAGATCCGGGCTGTGACACCTCTGCTATCACCCAATGGCATGATTAACACTTCAAGGAACTCACCAGGCAAGTGGTATATACCTAAACTAATCCCCAAATACATAAAGTGTAGAATTTGGGGTTAGATAAGTGCCTTTCTGGTTTTCGGAGAGTGGCATGAGTTGGTCTCCTCCTGTTCTGGTGCTGTCCCATTTGGGGCAGCCTGGGAGCAGCAGCACTCCCTCCCTGCCAGAGGGAAGCAGCAATGGCCCTGCTGATTCCTTACAGAAACCTTCCAAAAGGGGAGTCAACCTGTTTTACTGCAGGTGATGTGATCAGTAAACCTCGCACCACTTGTCATCACCACCTGCCCAGCTGTGAAGCTGCTCTGACCCCAGAGCTGCTGTATGGCTGGAGCCCACCCGTTGTAGGGATGTAGTGAGATGGAACACCTGAATCCACGTACATCAGCCTTTCTTCTTCTTGGTCTCTTGTGATCTCTTCACTGACGGCTCCCACCTTGCCCAAAGCGAGATGGCTTGGGCTAAGTTTTTTGGGAACCGTTCTCCCCTGGGGTAGTTGTTCTTTCCTGACTCTTTGTCTCCAGCATTTCTCCGCAGTGTGTGCATGTGTGCAACTGGACAAATGGCGGTGTCTCTACAAATTAAGTCTCTCTTATATTTATTCTTCTAGAATAATATATTTATAGTTACCTTAGCTGCCTCTGATGCTGTGGGCTAGCGTGAAGTCAATCACTCACTGCCACCTTTCATCATGCTGTTTTATCAGTGGATTGCTTCAAATGCACTTATCTTGCAAATTGCACAGCAAGAATTCACTCTTCCTTAAGGGTCATTTTAAAAATAGTTTCCAAGAAGGCATTTTCTAGTCTAAATTGCCTCTATCCTATTTCAAATAAAGGAATACTGCTTACAATGGATGAGCGCGCATGAACATCCTCAATCCAAACATGCTTGGATTTCAGGTGGTCTGAAGTCTGGATCCAAACTAGCGTGCTAGAGCTCCTTTTTCATTTTCCTTCACTCCCTTTAAGATTCATACATTTTCTTGAGGCTTATTCACTAGCAGTAAGCAGAAGAAAAACGTACTCTCATGCAAGAGAGGGAGCCTTTTATGAGTAATTCACATTGGGAATAATCCAATTATAAGAATTACTTGAAAAAATAATGGATTCTGAGCTACCTTTTTGCACAGCCAGTGACTAACTTTGAAGAAACTGAGAAATCTATGTAAATCATAAATCTGTTGCGTTCCACGACTGGTGCTTAGCATGCTGAATGGCAGATGTCATTGATTTAAGCACAAAACAGGTTAGTCCTTTGCTTACCAAGAATAAAACTATCTGTATAAGCAACAAGCCAGTTCCAAGAGGTAATTGCCCCACAGGAAAAAGGCATTAGGAGCATTTACCCTCACCTAATGGTTATTGAAATAATTAGTGCATGATAGCCTTATGATGTACTGGTGACTGATGAGCAGTGAGCTCACACTTCTACTGAGCTTTGCCTTCTTAGACCTCCCAAGCTCCCGGTGGCTCTTTGGAAAGCCTGGAGGTCTACATCTCTGCTGAATACAGTTGCCAAGGTTTCGAACTTCTGTGTTCATGACTGAATCCTTTATAAAGGTGAGCCAGCAGGAAAGCTCACTTGTCTCTAGGACCCACTGGGCCAAGGTAGCTTTGCTGGTGCAGACCTTTCAATTTTCACACAGCAATTCACCTTGCAGAATAAGAAACATAAAGCTGTTGTTCTGCCTCCCTTTCCCTCACCCTGAACACTAGATAAAATCCCACTTGAGATTAATCATAGCTGTTTCTAAGCAGTTCAGCTTGCCTTTCTAGCTCACTCTGGCAGTTGAATGTGCTGCCAGAGCTGAAGGACTCCAATGTGATTTAAGAAGTAGCTCATAGTTCATTAGCAGTCTTCCATCTTCATATCTCTTTGCACTATTTCCAAACCAATTCATTTATTTTTGTGGGACACAAACAACCCCGAACTGCCCATCTTGTTTAGCAGATACATTTATTTATTCCTTCTTATCGTCCATATTGTTTTGCAGAGACAGGTACCATCTTTACAGCAGTTACAGCCTAAACTTCTACCAGTCCTTGTAATAACCTTCTTCTTCTACCTCATCAGTCAGCCCGTATCCACTGGGGGCTTTTTATGCTTGCTACATGCCACTGCTTAGCACAAAACAAAATACATCAAAAGAGAAAGGAAGAGGTGACAAAGGAAATGAATCATGGTAATAGTCCAGTATCATGTGTATGCATTAAGTAACAGACAGTGCAGAATGTGATTTTGCCCTTCTTCTTACTTCATGCCATACTGGAAGGGAGGCGCTAATATTCACACTCTCTTGAAAACTCTCTATCTTATATTTTTAGCACTGAAAATATCTGCAAAATGTGTCTTTGGTGGTCTTAGTGACCACTAGAGACCTCAGAGGTCAGGAAGACCTTTGAATCACCATCCCTGGAGGTGTTTAAAAGGCAGGTAGATGTGGTGCTTGGGGACATGGTTTAGTGACGGTTTTGTCGGTGTTTGGTTAAAGGTAGGGCTCGATGATCTTGAGGGTATTTTTCAACCTAGACAATTCTATGATTCTATGTTTCTAAGATGAGCCCAGCGCTCCAGAGTTACTGGATCTGAAATGCAAGCATGTGTTACAGCCAACTGCTGACTCTATCTAGGCTGTCTGCACCATGACCCCAGTTTCAAAAGCCAAGGAGCTCTGCGTGAGACCATCTTGGGTCCAACAGGTGTGTTAATGCCAACTGTGCACCACAAGAAGGCAGATACATCAAACCCAGCCTTTACTTCTGTGGAGCATGGTCTGAGCTAATACTTACTCTTCAACCTACCCTGACCTGGCATCTGTGGCATGGATAACCTGCAGCCCAGATAGTCCAGTGATGGGTAACTTGGAAATGTCTCTATAAGGGCAAAAGACTCCAGAACTGGTCAGCATTGCTTAAGGAAAGAAAGGGATGGGGAGCAGTGTGGGGGACACTCCAGTGGCAATGTGTTGCACATGCTGCCAAAACAGGCAGGAACCTCCTGGTGGAGGCCATACTAAAATTTCCACCCCACATAGCTGAATCTGTTATGTAGTCAAGTTAGAGGGAAACAGAGCATAAATATGATGCATCCTCTTTTCCCTTCCAATCCTGAAAAAATACACTCCATTTTTCTCCTAGGCTCACAGAAGCGTTGCTGGCTTCACAAGGTTTCATTCACAGAAAATTCTTTCTGAAACATCTTTAAATGAAACAAAACTGATTAATCTGCCTTGGCACTTGTGGTGATTTTTGGAAAACATTGCTCATAAGCTGATCAATCTGCTGTAATTATTTATGCTTTTGTTACTCTGATAAGCAGAGATCTTTCACCCTCTGTTTCTCATCCAAATTGCTGAATATTTTCTACAGACTGTTAAAATAGATAGCGCTATGCTATTACTAATCCAGAGTGTCTAAGTTCTTCAGAGCACATAAGAGATTTGCCACAGCCTTCAGCAAGAGTGGGGTTGCCAGCTGATGTTTATGCATTTACTCTGATACCGCGTGGATACTGTGATGCAAAGTTTATGAATTTCCTAATCCTTCTGGTTTTAGTAGCCCCTGCAATGAGCTAAGGATAGGTACTGCAATCAAATGGGATCTGATTTGTGCTATTATCCCCCTCAGACAGCAGCTGCATGTATTTGAAGGCAGGAGCTTTAAAGCAGTGTCACTGCTGTCTGGTAACAATGACAGCACATCACAGAACGAGTTGTGCTGAATGAGGAGCTCTGCACCAGTAAGAAATGTCTTGTCATCGTAATAACCACTTTGGGAGTGTCTGCCTCCATGTAGAGGTTTTGCCTGGAGTCTTCTCCAACCATTTGCATTAAATGAATATAACTGGTTTGTTTAAGCCTAGACTTGTAACTCACCCATCCCTGGCACCATCCCTGGAGGTGTTCGAAAGATGGGTTGACATGGTGCTGGGGGACACGGTTTAGTGATGGTTTTTGTCAGAGTTAGGCTGATGGTTGGACTAGATGATCCTGAAGGTCCCTTCCAACCTAAATGATGCTATGATTCTATGATCCCCACTGCATATTCTCACTCCTCAAGGACTCATGGCTCCCAGGAGAACACACGGGCTGAGTAAAGGCATCCTGAGGAAGAAACAGGTTATGGAACAAGCTCAACATTTTAATGGCTGTCTACAGGAGATATGTTTTGGAGACAGCAATGATGGTCCAAAGCAGGGTTCAGAGACAAAGACAATAGCTGAGCTGTGGGAAGGATCCAGGGTGTGGTGTTTGAGTTGTTTCCTTGACCATATTTTTTACTTAGCATTTGTGTGGAACTGTGTGATTTTCTCTGGTCAATGCAGTGTTTAATCACAACTATGTCTCAAGAGCCTTCCTAAGATCAGGCTTGGCAGTCCTTGCTTGGCAGCACACACCGATGGCAAGTCTCAACCCCCAAAGAATTTACATCCAAAAAGACAAGGCAAGGAACAGATAGGAGAGGGAGATGGGCACTGGCAAGGAGGAAGTTAGGTCACCTGAAAGGGAAAAAATAAGGTCAAGCTAGACTTCATACATTTTCTTGTACTTAATGCGGTGTGCAGCAGGTAAGCTCAAAGAGACGTGCTCCTCTGTGCACTGCGGTGCCTCTCTTTGTGGCTGGACCTGAAAAGGTGACACTGGTTTGAGCCCCTGGGACTCTGCACTGTCTCTGAAAGGTGATGAATGCAGGAGATGCCACAGAGGTTAACACAGCAAAAAGCAGCTTTTGATGCCTCTGGCATAACAATTAACTATTCAACCACCTGAAGATGTAGGGCAGTGAGAGAGCAGGTTGCCAAGAGGCCGTGATTAGATTATCTAAAAGACAAGAAGAGGAAATTGGAGGATGAATCAGGCTGTGGAGGTACTTGAGAATTAAGATTAAACTCTTTAAATTGTGGTTTGGGAGTTCAGAACATCTCACATGGGCAGACTGCTGAATCCTGGTGCGCTCTTATTTGTAGAAGGGATTATTTTGTGGTGTAGTTGCATGGTTATGCAGTGGAGCAAAGGTAGATAAACAGCAGAACCAATTAAGGACAGGAGCCAGGATAGTTGCTGTGCTTCCCACAGAATTGTGGTTTTTTTTCCATGCTACTGAGAGAAGGACCCTCAAAAAGCAGCAGGTTGGGTGGGGTGTGTGTCCGAGGGGATTAGGAACTGGGAGAGCAGAAGAGGAGCTGAGATGGGCAGGTGAGAGAAGGCATGAAGGCTGGGGAGGACCAGTTCGGGGAAGAGCACTGGAGCTCAGAAAGCCTGTGCAGCCCCCAAAGACCTGCACACCCAAGCTGGTGGCTCCCAGTGAAGGAAGGAAAACCTTGGAGGAAAGGCCACCCTGTTTCTGGAGCCCCAGGTAATAGCTCTCACTGTGTTGCTTGCCCTATCTCAGAAAGATCATTTAGGGTTTCCAGCCAAGGTTGTTGACTTCCAAACATTCATACACCATCCATTCCTGCAAGCCCTGTGGCACAGGGTTGATAGGATGGGATGGCATGGGACTTTCCTCCTCACTGCAGCCTCTGCTGGCACGAAGCTGCATGATCAGTTAAAGCAGTGAACATCAGAGAGGAACTGTTCACGGAATCACGGATTTGACAGAGTTGCAAGGGACCTCTAGAGATCATCTAGTCCAACTCCTCTTCTAAAGCAGGATTGCCCAGAGCACATCACTCAGGACTGCATCCAGGCAGGTCTTTAAAATCTCCAGAGAAGGGGACTCCACGCCCTCCCTGGGCAGCCTGTTCCAGGGCTCTGGCACCCTC
>JAOXJM010000001.1:208038580-208048818 GCA_026413425.1 Tringa solitaria | reverse complement strand
TGCATAACTTATTCATCGACAAAACAGGAATAGTTTTTTTTTTTAATATTTGGATTCTTTAGAACATAACACCAGGAATTTAGCAGAACTTTAATTTCATAAATCTATGACTCTTTTTGATAAACTTGATATACTATCCGACCAATTTCCGCAACTTGGTATGTAAATTAGCGAAGGGTTAGTATCAAGAAACTAGTCCTAATTGACAGCATATATCTTAGATTTCCAACTGCAACATGAAACTTCAGTTTTTCCCCTGCATTATCTATTCGTTAGCCTGAGATACGGTGCACTGGACTAACCTCAATCAGATTGATTCAAAAAGGGAAATTTTTTTCAGAATTCTGAAGAACAATGCAGTACATGAGAAAAAAAGTATCTGTAGACTGAGAGGTCTTTCGGTACTTAAGCTCAAAAATACCTGAGAACATTGTTCATCACCAGCTCGCTATTCACTGAAACTGTTAATACTTAATTTTTCATTATCATTTTTTAAAACAGAGGGGATTAAAATTCTCTGTTGCAGACCATGTATTTTTTATTTCTCAAGCAAAAAAACCACTGATTATGTTACTCCCTTGATAACACAGTAAAATCCCAAACATGCGATATATTCTATCATATAGATCAATAATTTTCATTACATATTTCTAGGTGCACAATTCTTTCCACCATTCCTCCTTCAAGTAGAGAACACATTACTGACATATTAAGTCATACAGCTGTTAATCTGTAATCTACTTGAAACCTTCCACATATTTAGTTTATGAAACAAATCAGTCACCTCACATCTCTGACTTCACCTTCCCCTTGCACGTTTTTGGAACACACCTTGCATCATCTAATACCTTACCAGTTACAGATCTTACATAAATTAAAACCAATACTAAAGCTGGTAAAATGCTTTTCAGGTGTCTGCCACTACCTTTTTACTGACTATCAATATGTGAAATGCTTCTTATATAATACAGTGCTTAAAGTCACAGGTTCATTAGGCTTTCCATCCAAAAAGAATTAACCACAAATAAAATCTTGCTTTGTAGCTTTAGTGTGAAACTGTTCAGTGTGTTATGTGTTCCCTGGAGAATAATGCTAACTAATGTAGGAACAGATAAGCATAATGTATCAAGTTAGCACATTTTGAATGGAGATGAGGTAAAAGGACTCTTGTGTCTTTATGAAAATTGTCAGTGCCAGGTAAAACAGCCCAAATGAACAGGAATAATTAAATATAGAAAAAGCTGCATCCAATCAATGACATATCAGCATGGATGGTTACACACCCATCTTGGAAAAATCACTGTATTTTTACTCAGTTCAAAGAAGTCACTCAAACGCTTTCCCTATCCGAAATTTTGGTTTAAAAATCCTGTTTCTTCACAAAAATATATTCACATATTTATTTCATCAAGTTTATTTACATGGTTAAGTAGAATCCTCTGTGTCACCAAAACTTCAAAGTTCCCTAAACAACGTGTCTAAATGGCAAGATTTAAATGCAATCATAAACTCACTGTATTTTCTGGTCAGCCTTCAAACATCATCAATTCAAATACCGAAAGAGTGATGCCAAACCAGCCCAGCCACAAGAACCAATTGTCGGAAAGTCTCAAATATTTTACCCTTGAGACATATCCTGCCGCTGGACAACAAACAGGGAGTAGTTGTGTATGGATTCTTCCTAACTATCCCACAAACTGTTAAGCAAAAGAAGATGTACTCATAATTTTATTTCTTGAATGAACAACTATTGGCAACCTTGAGCTCTTCTAAACCACACGTTCTGAGCTTTTGCATCTATCTCACAAACTCATCAGCTAACACAAAGACCGTCAGAAACTGAGGGGGTCTAACTGTTTTCAACATAACATTTGGAGCACAGAAGTCTCATAGAAATAAATACATAAATGCTCTGTTGGATGTATGTATTAAAAAGACCTGTTCCAATATATTCTCTTTATTTAACTGAAAAACAGTTCCTACCAGATCAGTGGTTTGTGCCATGAGAACTACAGAAACCACCATATGGTACAACTGTGATCTGAAATCATAGAATCACATAATGGTTTGGGTTGGAAGAGACCTTAAAGATCATCTAGTTCCAACCCCCTGACATGGGCAGGGACACCTCCCACTAGACCAGGTTCCTCAAAGCCCCATCCAGCGTAGTCTTGAACACTTCCAGGGATGGGGCATCCACAGCTTCTCTGGGCAAACTGTTCCAGTGTTTCACCACCCTCACTGTAAAGAATTTCTTTCTACTATCTAATCTAAATCTCCTCTCTTCCAATTTAAAACCGTTACCCCTCGTCCTATCTCTCCACTGTCTGACAAAGAGTCCCTCTCCATCTCTTCTGCAGAGTCCCTTCAGATATTGAAAGGTCTCTATAAGGTCTCCCAGAGCCTTCTCTTCTCCAGGCTGAACAAGTCCAACTCTCTCAGCCTGTTTTCATAGGAGAGGTGCTCCATCCCTCTGATCATTTTAGTGGCCCTCCACTGGAGATAACATGGAATAAACAGCTACCCCTTCGTGTGATTCTTTTACTGCTTTTAAAATGTGTAAGGCAACTCCCCTTAGTAAACAGAAATAGAATGGAAAAAAACAAGATGTAGAAAGAAAATAAGGATTTTTGGTATTAGATGTCTAAAAGTGTAGCATTTGTAGCCAGTAGCAGCAACGGGAAGTCAATTTTCTAGTGCTGAAATTTGGTTATCATCTTGTAGTCTCATCAACTCACAGTTTAGCAGCTGACATTCTCCCTGGTAACCACATACAGGAACAATGTTGTACCTTGAGAAAAGAAATAATCTGAATAAAACCTTTGGCCTTCCAGTTTATGTTAGGGATCATAACATTTCTCCTACACACGTGACAAATAAAGGAATTATTTATGATCTTACTCAACAAAATCACCTTTGTTTGCATGAGCCACTATTAATTGCCGGTAGGGCTTTGGAGCAGACCCATGAACACAGAGGGGACTTGCTGTGTAGCTCAGGTACAAGGTGGAGGGAGGGAAACCCGGTGATGAAAGTGAGAGAACCCACATGGAGATTGCTTTTGTTTCAGTCTGATAACATCTTTTTCCTCTCATTCTCCAAGGTGCTACCCAAATAGAGTATCATCATCCCAACTGCATAGATGGGGAAACTGAGGCACCCAAAGACGGCTGGAATTAAGCCCTGGATTTGGGTGCTTAAATCATCTGCCTACGTGTGTCTGGGGACCTAACTGCCTATTATAAGCAATGTAGATATGGGATGTGATTCAGCTACCTAAACATGAGCACCCACCTAGTGCCACTGGAGTTCCTTGGAGTCTGCTCTCCAGCTGTGCTCTGCCACAGCAGAAAGGCCTCTGATCTTGATCTTGTCCCATATATAGCAGCATCATAGGGATGCTTCAGGTATCTCAGGGCATGTAAAAATGATAATCAGTTCTTATGTGTGGGCAACTGAATGAAACTGTAGTTGTCTGGGTCTGGAGCTGGTTATGCCTGGGAAAGATATTTGCACAGACACAGAGCAGAACTGGATGGAAAAACCAGGCTGCAGCCTGCTGCCAAAGTCATGGCAGAAAGATGAAGGGCAGATGATAGGAAGAGGAGTGGTGCTCTTTTGTGATGAGAAGGGCTATGCTTGGATTCAGAGGTATGACTTACCAGGGCAGGTAGTAACTCAAATCCCCTTTGTGCTCCCTTGTGATCTTTTATGAGTCAGGGTCATTGTATCCCAGTGTTTCCATTTCATGTGGGTCCAGATTAAAAGTAGAAAGCCTTTTTCTGCTTTTCCTGACAGATTATTTCTGCAAATTCCCATTTTGTGAACCTCACCTGCTCAGACAGTTGGGTTTCTTCATGCATCTTGAAGGCCTTGCAGCTCCAAGTGTATCTTCCACAATATTGGTATAGTGCCCCTACCACCTCACAGAAGGTTCCCAATGTAGGGAAGGAAGGAAAAAGTGGCTGTGTACTTTGCTTAGAAGCCACTGGTGAAGAGCTTTTCACTGTTGTCATATCAACCCCCCAGCTCCTGTCTCTGTCTTACCATAAAGCATCATGTATGAATGAAGGCATCTCAGCATGTGTCACCTAAACTGAGAAATCTTTGAATCAGACACTGTCTTTACACTTTTAGTCATAGTGTAACCCTGTATAATCAGACCGCTAGAGATCCAAGGTTGGGTTTTGCTTGGGCAATTTCATATTTGAAGTCATCAATGCTGCTTTCTCTTCTCATAAAGCAGTAGAAGCTGGCTGAAGGCATCCACATAGAACTAATCCCCTCTGTCATACCCATTGTCTCCGGGTACAGTCAGAGGGCTGGGTTAGGGCTGAATACCCATCAGATAGACCCAGCCACATGACTGACACATTGGGCAGGAAAGCATGTGGGAGACATTGGTGAGACTATCTTGTTTCTGCATGGGGGGTTTGGGTGCTTGCGGAGTTCAGAGTGATGGGGGGTCCATGGTGCTCAGGTGTGACAATCCTCAGGTCTCCAGCAGGTGTCTGAATGCCCTGGAAGGAGCTGGCTGTGACATGAGCTGTTGTGATCTTTTATGTCTCAGAGCACTGGAAGGTCACAGATTGCAATACAGAGTTCAGGATCTCAGCCTTTTTTGACATGTAGGCTGACTCTGCACTAAGACCCCAGGCAGGTACTCTTCCTTGTCTTCTTTTGACTTATACTAGTCTCTGAGTGACTTTTTTTTTTCTGTGTTTTCTGTTGTTTGGGTTTGTTTTTTTTTTTGCCAGCAGCTTATTTTACTCTGTCATGTGAAATGTTTCCTAATCAGACTGACCAGGTTTTTCTTTTGTATATTATGCTGTTGCCTTTTGGCATTTTGGCAATGAGGTGAGGCTATAATTTTTGCTTTGCCATTGATATGTATGCCCACATTGTCACTGTCCTCATCTTCCTTCCGAGAACTGACCCCTATAAGGGCATTGGGGACGATGCCCCTGAGCCAGTAAATAGTAAGAGTTCAGGTCATGGGATGGGTGACACAGGGAGCCGGAGGCATCTCAGAGTCATAGCTTGGGGAAGGAGGAAGGCTACTGCTGTAGTGAAGGTTGGATACTTTAGTTGTTGTGTGTGTCACAAATTTCCACATGGAGTAAGTCATCTTTTTTCCCTGCAGTTTGAAGGTGGCGCAGATGCTGGCTCTGGGGTGATGGCACATCCCTGTCCAGTGCTGGGTGGGCATTGATGTCTGGAAGATGGTTGCATTAATAAGGACCATTGTTGGAGCTTGTGGCCTGTGCAGGGTGTCTCTGAGAAGAGGGTGTGTGGTGGAACTGAGCACGTGCTTGTAAAATCATCACCAACCCTTGGGAAGACTCAAAGACAGACTCATTTGCTCTCTGCTGCTGCTTCTCAGTTGAGGCTTGGGTTTGTCCCAAGAGCAAGTGCATGGTGAAGTCAGGTGTCCTTCTCTGGCCTGGGTTGTCAAGGGTAATAGGGCCGTCTCCAGACTTGCAAGCTGGGGCAGAGAGAGCCTGACTGCTGTGTACAGCACCAGAGAGGTGGCCCATGGCTGAGCACAGGAGATGTAGAAGAGCTCATGATTTGCCCCTGTGTCTGTCAGTGCCAGGGGACCCTCCTTGATGGGGGCCTCACAGTCTGCCCTTGCAGGAAGGCTGCTCATTACTGGTGTAGCTGATGGTACAGTGCTTCTTCCCCATCATGAAGAATTCCTGTCCTTACAGACATGGCCGTTGCTGGTGGTCTGCCTCGACTGTATTCTGCACATCCTCTCCTCTGTCTGTACACAGAAGTGCACGAAGTCCCCTCTCAATCCAGCGTGCCCCAGCTATGACAAACCATGGACTTGTAATAGTGGCACCATCCTCCATGCCAGGAGGCTGGACGTTGGTGCAGTTCTGAGGGGGAGCTTTGTGGGAGCTGTGGGGTGAGGGTGCAGGCTGTGATCTGGCATTGTCTGTCTGTGTGGAGGGTCTCAGCAGGGGCTGGCCAGGTAAAGATGAGCATTGCTGATGCTTCGCTTGGTGGCCCAGCAGGAGCACATACAGGAGATGGGCACAGATGGACCCAAGAACCGAGTGGTGAAAACGGCTGGGGAATTCAAGCTTGAAGTCATCACCATGGGCATGGTATCAGGACAACTTCAGATGCAGCCTGCATGACTCTCCAGATAATGAATGTACCACCTGAGTGTTTGATTACAGAAATACTCTTTCTTCGTGCTGTTTTGGTTTTTGCTTTTTAGCCTTTGGGAGAAAAATACCTCTGTTAGATTACAGAAATGAGTGTCTGTGTGTATGCAGATGGCTATGATCCACTGTGAAAACTTATGCTGGAAGAGTTGGCAACAGTAGAGCTTTGCCTTCTATTTTAGGTCGACAGAGATGCTATGAATGGTTGAACAGTTCCAGAGCGGGTCAGCTTTGAGGTGGGACAACCAAGGAAAACACTGGGTTAGCCGGGTGAGAGTGTGGCTTGAGGTTGTATGTCCTGCATAGAACCAGGGAGAAGACAGGCATTTTCTTTAAAATATGGTTTAAAGCTGTTGTCCCACCCACTGGCAGTTACTGACCACTCTTTGGTCTTTTCCATGAAAAGATGGCCATTGGAACTTCGCTGCTGTGTCCTTGCTCCTGTCAACCTCCTTGGATTTCTTCTTTCTGTTGGAGAACAATTTTTGTTCTCCTTTTCTGGATGCCACAGGAGGAGAATGGCTCCACCTGCCCAGACCCTACACAAGCTCTGAGCTCCAGTAAAAGAGTGGGCAGTGGGGGAGGTAGAAGCACAGGCTTATTTTTGCGGAGTGCCACTCTTAGGTGATGTATTTTAGACAGATAAAGGCTGTTGCTCTGCCAAATGCAAACTTAAATGTATACCCCCCCACCTCGCAAAATCATATTTGTGGTTTTTTTTTTTTTTTTTCTTTAAAATTACCATAGTCTCCATCTGGTAGCGTCCTGCAGGACTGAGCTGTAGTTGTGAGGATGTCGGGACCAGCACACAGAGTACAGCCTCTTCTTGCACGTCCCGTTTTGGGGTTTGTTTTCTGTTTAGGCAGTAGAAATAAATGAATTCATGCCATCTGCCCTCGCTTCCAAACCAAAACCACATCTGTGTGAGACAGGGAGAGAGGGACGCGCGGAGGCGGGGAGGTCTCCAGCACAGACACAGCAGTGTCAGCGTGCCGCATCCCTGCACGTCCCAGGGAGAGCGCTCTGCGCTTCCAAAGAGGTGCCAAATGATGGATGTGGGAACGAAACTGTGGGCACCAAGTTTGGAAAATCTTGCAGGAATCTTGGCGCTCGCCTCCTAGCCTTGCTTGGATATAAACAGCAGGTTTTGTCAGAAATCTGCCTCTTCATTTTCTCTCCTGACTGCATCTCCAGATGAGAGCTTTAGTGCTTCACAATATTACAGGTTGTTTTTAATTCCAAATACCAGCAAGAGGTCTCCCTAACATATAGTGCATATATATGAATATATGGCTTTGGAGGGTTCTAAAATTAGGTGGGTCATACCTCCTTTCTTGTATAACGCCTTTCCTCCTAAAAAATCATGAATGATTTTCTTTGAGAAGTCCTTTACTAGGACTTCTTACCAGTCCTAGTAAAAGGAAAGGGACACCAGATTGCTAAATGCCTGTGCCACCAAGTCTCTTTTCAAGGCTTCCTGAAACATCAAGAGCTGCAGTTGTTTGTGAGTTTTGCATAAGAAAGAAGGAGAGCAAATGCCCCTGTGTACAGTTTGCAATCTGGGACTGGAGCATTTCCTCTCGTCTTCAACTCTATATTTGGCTTTCCTGCTCCCTGCTGCACTCAGTGTATTTCTTCTGCTGTGACGGTTTTCACATAAACCTCGTTGGCAGCCACGGGAGAAGTTCTCACAGCTCAGACTGTGTTGGCACTTAGGCCCCTTGAAACATCAGCCACTGCATCTGACTTAATGAAACACATTGAACGGAAGCAGGGGAAGCTGTTGGCCAAAAAAAGGTTTGTGCAAGTGGTTCTAGGTTATATCTAGGGTTGACCCAGGGATGTCATATCCCTTTTCTTTCTTTGGAAGAAAGCATGAGTGGATGGAGGGAGCAGGAGATGCTCTGGTCTGTCCTCAGTCTTAGGGAGAACAAGATATGTTGGTCCTTGTCAGAGACTTTGTGTCTTCTTTAGGGCTAATCCAGGTTAGTTATAGGTACAGAGAGAAAGCTCTAGTGCAAAAGGAGAAGAGCAGTTCATGGATGAGCTGAATGCAAGACCCAGCTTGGGTATAGTGAGGGCTTAGGTCTGTTCTCCACCTCACCTTCCTGTGGGTAAATTGGAAGGGAAATTGTTCTCTGTGTTATGAGATGCTCCAAGACTGCAGAAATAGTGCTATGTAAGATAGGTTGATGTGCTGTTGGGTAACTTAGTGCAAAAAAAACAGGAAATAAAGATAAGCATTATATTTTCTTTGTGCATCTTAGAGCCCTTTAGAGGCTCTAAGGTCTGATTTATAAAAGAAACATCCACAAACCTATTAAAGGCATGTTTTTAATAGAATGAACTCATTAAATAGAAGAACAGCTCACATTGATTTCAGTCAAATCCTTACTAACTCAAATTAAAACAATATATCCCACTGCTTAGGAAAAAAATAAGAACACTAAATTGTTTTTAAATGGCTTCAATGTAAACCGTTGCACTTCTCATGGGGAGAAAAGCCTCAAGACCAGGGTTTTCAGAGGAGCTGATCTCTAAGCAAGCTGTTTTTGGGGTGGCAACAGGAGATACCCAGTGGTTCTGAAAATGGGTTCCTGATTAGCTTCTTCTCACAGAATCACAGAAAAACAGGTCTGGAAAAGATCTTCAGAACTGCTGTGTTTCTACCATCAGCAAATTTGTATATGTAGAGGATGGTTATATACATAGATAGACAAGCACACGTGTGTAAATCATTGCTGTGTTTTGTGCCTTTGAGGGCCATTTAACTGTAAAAACCCACTTCCTCAGGGAGGTAAATGATTGAAGTGGATACACACTCAAGGGGAAATGTTTGCATTGAAGCCAATGAGAGGTTCAGATTTTTAACCAGGAGCTATTTATTTACTCAGTCTTTTTACTATTTTTTATATAATCCCTTTGCTATTACCAGAGTTATTTGTGCATGGACTGTGCATAATCTGGGGTTTCAGAAACTACTTGTCAACGCTATGGAAATTAAAAATCGAAGTCATTCCTTGTAAGAATACTTACAACTAGAAAATGGGCACGAAGAAAGCAAAATCTGTTGAAAGGCAAAGCATTTGGATCTGACCTGTCTAGCCTTGCAAGAGGTCTTTGGCTTTATTCAGTCCTTATAGTTACATTATTTTGCGGCAGGGGGAAGAGACATACTACATCAAGACTGTTCATCAGCTGTGGGCACTTTCTAGGCTTGGTCTAGAATAGGGACCAAGATTTGGAGATGCCTGGGGAGATTAAGAGATGGGGCAATGGCTGAGGGGTGTAGGTTCCCAGAAGGAAAGAGGTGGGGGTGAGTCTCATCATCAAGGAACCTTGTTTGTCTCCATCTTCATTTTCCTTTCTCAGATCCCACAGTCTCATCTGGTGAAGTTCACCTGTTTGTTCTTCTTTTCCAAAGGGATATGAGCAGTTTTTCCTAAGGGAAAAAACCCACTTGACCCCCACCGAAACACCATGGCTTTGCTTTGAATATTTATCAATCTACTATTTCATGTCCCAGTTAGCCTGAGCATTTCATGTTTGGATATCAGTGGCAGTCAGGAATGGGTTCTTCCCAGTCAGCAATGGCTCCCTAAGATGTGTCCCTTCTGCTGTGGGGCTGGCAGGAGCATTGCAGCAAGTCAGTCGTGTTCTGCCAGCCTTTCTCATATATTTTCCAGGGCAGTCCCTCCAGTTACTCGGACATGGAAAAGGGGCGTGATGGCTCCAGGGATACTGGTGACCACCTGTGGTACATTTGGCTGGGTAAAAAAAAAATTGGCAGCCACTTTTCTTGTTAGGAAAGAAATGTACCTATAGCCAATCCATGTCACTGCTATATGCAGCTATGCATTGCCCAGTTCTGACCCATTGCTGGTTTAAAATAGGTTTTCACCTTTTCAAATCAGAGCCTTCCTGCAGATATCTCCTGCAAAAGTGTTTTCTCTAGATGAACAGGACTCTGTACTCCTCCATGTGGCTGGGTTTCAGTCAACATTATAGAATCATAGAATGGTTTGGGTTGGAAGGGATCTTAAAGATCATTGAGTTCCA
>JAOXJM010000001.1:207998430-208022292 GCA_026413425.1 Tringa solitaria | reverse complement strand
ACTTCCCATGTTCCAGCTTGTGCCCATTGCCCCTCGTCCTATCGCTGGAAACCACAGAAAAGAGTCCGGCTCCATCCTCCTTCAAGCCACCCTTTAGATACTTATAAACATAGATGAGGTCTCCCCTCAGCATTCTCTTCTCGAGGCTAAAGAGCGCCAGCTCTTTACCTCTCTTCTTGTTTTCTGGTGGTGGCATCACCTGACCAGTCATCCGTGAATTTTCATGAAGTCTGGATATTTTAAAGAGCAAGCAAGGGAGGAACATCAACGAAATTACCTTGAATCACCCAGCCAGGACCAGTCCATGAGGGAGGGCTGGAAAGGTCCTTTCCTTCTCTCTGCTGGGCTTAGACATCATGTATCAGACTGGAGCATTTGGAGTTTTGGACTAATAATTAAAATGGTGTTGCCTTTAAAATAATGAGTTCCTAAAAAAATAAAATAATCAATTTAATGAGTTTTCAACCGGCAAATAGAATTCTAACCACTTTTAGTCTTGGTTTCACTGGTGAACTTAAATGAACTTGAAATCTGCCTGCAGCTCTGGCACTAATGTGTCACTGATGTGGAACAGTAACTGACAAAAGAGATAACCTGAATTCAATCAGGGCTGTGTTTCCTCAGCTAAAAATATGATTGACACTTTTTATTATTAGTTGAAAAACTCAACAGCTTAAAAATGTGCGATAGGTAAACAGCAGTTTTTTACTGCGTTCCCAAGCTGAAAAAGCAGCTTGCTGGGCAATTTTTGGCAGAAAACAGCATAAACTTACTATTACACTTGCAAACCAAGTGATAAACAGTAAAAGGGCACTGTTGTAAGAAAAACATGTGTAGTAAGCTTCACTTGATCTCTCATGAAAAATGACACTTTATGTTTCAACATATCTTTATTTTACTAGATTTCTATGCTTGTCATCTTCGATTTCTTCTTATTCAAAACATCTTGCTGACTTTTTTTGAGACTTTTTTCAAGCTTCTGAAATCCCATCAGCATCTCTCACACTCTCATAGTCTACAGGGCTTGGCTGACAGTATTGCTAGAATGTTGTCTTTTACATTCTTCCATCACTCTTTATGTCTGGAAAATACTGAGGTCAAAATTTATGGTATTGTCCCTTGATGACCTCAGATGACAAATTTGAAATAAGATTTTTAGGAGGTCTTCTCAATTATTTTTTCTTATTCATTCTGAGCATAATACAAGAGTAAGAAAAAAACAGCTGAGAAAAGATGCCTGGATTCGATGTGGGAAGGCAGATTTGCTTGTGTTAGAGGTATTATGCAAATGTGAACCATTTTGCAGTATAGCCTTTAAGTTATGGGATTTTAAGTCAGAGAGGGGGAATCCCACGGGTAATCTTCACTGAGTAGGGAGAACCATCTCTCATATGTAAAAAGTACTGCTTACTGCTAAATTCAGAGACAGTGATGGGTACGGGGGTGTGTGCTGGGTTCCCTTCCCCAACAAAGGGAATTTGGATTAAAGAAAACACTCTTGAGAAGTCGTTAGGCCAGAGTCCTTCCTAGAACCACCACTGCTCTGTGGTGGCTACCTGGGGTTGTGCCATGGGACAGGCCAGAGACAGGGTCTGTGGCACTTGCTTTGACTATGCACTGAAAAAATATATATCCCTTGATTTAGCTGTCTGTGATTCATGCTTAGTGCTAGTGGCTGTTGTAAATGATTGAAGTGGTAGAGATGAGTATTTCAAATCCAGGTTGCCATCTTTTGTAAAGCTCCTTTACCCATTTTGGAAGAAACCTTGTAGCTGATGAACGCTTTAGGCTGATTATGCAAATAGTGCATGTTAAATAGCGGGATTAGCAGGAGGCCAGAGTATCAGATAGGGAGACAGAGGCAAAACAATGAGGTTTGGCTGTTTAAGTGTTTCTAAGTAGGTCAGGTCATGGTATCTGTAGTGTGATATTAGGCCTTTTGCCTGTTGGACGAGGGTTGTGGGAAGGTCTGTGGGATTTGTGGATGGGAAAAAAAAGGAAAGTGAAGATTCATAGCTCTGAAACCATTTTGGAGCTGTTTACTAGACAGTGAGGCATTCATGGGTGGTGTCCTCTGAAGGTTTTGAAGGCACTGGGTTGACAGCACACTGTAGATGAAGAGTGTTAGTCCTCTCAGCACACCAAGTTTTGGTGAGTCTTTTCCTAGAGGTTATAATTCAAATAGACCCATTTCTGGGCAACGTCATTCTCTGCTGTTATCCCTTCCTCTTCTGACTGTACTGGTTTCTATCAAATTAATTTCCATCTTACAGATGTTGTTTTACTGTTAATGTCCCCTTAACCTGGCTGCTATTTTCTGTGCCATAATTCATTCTGCATGTCTTACAGTCTCCCTAGGCCATGACCATGAATGGTTGGTTTCTATCTCTCTGTTTCATCACCTCAAATCTTATTTTCCTACAACTTGAAACATACCCAAACATTTTTATCTAAGCTACCTTCTTTTCCTTCTAGTTCTGCAGCACTTACTGTTTTCTGGTATAAACACAGATTCTTTGAAACCGTACAGTTAAAATGAGTCTTTCATGGGCACTAATTAGTAGAAATAACCTTCAATGGGTGTTTGAGAAGGAGAAAGATTTTGGGATGCTTGGTATTTCTCAGATATATGTACTTCCAGATCACTTTTCAAATGCACATTACCATTTGGGCTGTAAAAGTCTCTAGTCGGTGCTCTGTAACACATTTGTCATTTATCTCCTACTTTCACTGTTGGATGGGAATTGATCTGTGTAAGCGTATGATATGGTCTTTTACTAATGGCTCACAAATCTCTCTTTGTGTCAAGTGAATGTCCATATCACATAATAAACTTCTTATTCCACTGCGGAAACCTCTCAAAGGTCTGGACAAAGCTGGTCACACTGTCTGGAACAAACGGGTTTTTTTCCTATTAGGTGCTGCTTTTATCTAAGCCAATCTTAGCTGGACCAAAAGATGGATGGTTTTTAAGGTGTTTTTATACTGAAAAAAAAGGAACCACCAGCTAATATGGGTTTGTTGTGGTGTGTCAGTCTGAAATGATCTATTCTGAGTCCTGAATGTCAAAATATGTGACATTTTTGAGATGACATTTTGGGGGCATTTTTTCTTCACGAAAAGTTCAAGTACATTCAACTTTCCATCTATTTTTGACATGCAGCCAAACCCCTGAAATTTCAAACTGGGCAGAAAGTCTTTATTTGTTGTTGTTATTATCGTCCTCCTCCTATTTAACTCTGGCTGTGTAATTTAGTTCTGACACATGTCCCAGGACCAGCAGGGTCAGCAGCCAGTAAAGATACAATGCTGTGAGTGACTGGGAAGGTGCAGATTTAGGATGACTCTCATTGCATCCCTGACACTGTCGTTGAGTCAGCTTGTCCTGGCCACACCAACCCTTCAGCTTTTTGTCCTGCTTTTTCCCTTTTGGTCTCATGCCCACTGAGGAGGACATCTTTAGGGATGCAAGTTGTTTAATATAACAGTGACCCATAGTGCTGCTGTAACCAACAAACCTATGGAAATAACATGAAGTGCTAAGAAGTATATATTAGTGAAGAAGGCAGGTCTCTTGGCACAGTTAGAAAGAGCAGAGGTGCTTGGCACATTGTCTTGGCCAAATTCCAGCATGGCTGTAATTTAATTTGTTAATGTAGTGCCTGTAAAGCTTTACTCATGTGAAATGGAGGCTAAATTATTTTCAAAGAACTTGCAGCCTTCCAGCTCAAGAGTGCTAGAATGGGGCAAAATCAGGCAACATATGATGGCCCTTTTTCTCGTCTTCTTTCCTCCAGTTTCCATAATATTTTCCAGTGTCTGGGACTTCAGGCAGGGCAGCTATTCCCTATCAACCCTCCATTTCTGGTGGCAAATGGTGCTGTCACCACGGTCGAGTTGCTGCTTGTGGGAACAACACATATTGATTGCGTGTCCTGTGAACGTCCAGCAGCATCCAAGAGGAAGTCAAGCTGAAGAGATTAGCTGATCTATTGTGCAGAGAAGCTCACGAACCAGACACAAGCATCCCAGCTGCTGTTCAGAAGGAGCCTGGATGCGGTAGAGTCATAAGGGAGGGTTCTAGCCTCTTTGGTTCCTTCCTGGAGAAGGTTTCTGGTTACCATGCCTGCCCACCCTGGTTAATTAGCTAGCTCCACCCTGAGGTGCAAGCAAAGTACAGAGGAATATTTCTTCCTCTTTGAAAGAGGCTGGAGAAGAAGAGTAGCCAATGCATCTTAATTTATTCTACAGTTATTGACGCTTTGCTTTGTTTTTCTTGAAGTAGAAGGAAATACTGTCCTGAGAGACTAATGCTCCCTGTGAGCAGTTCTAGCTCTTGCTATCACTTTTGGACAGTACCCTAAGGCTCTGAGAATGTTGGCTTCACAGCCCCCTTCCTCCCTGTTTGGGCATGGCCAAGCCTTTCCTCCAACATCATCTTCTCCTGTTTGCCTCACCTTCACATTCTCTCTTTATATCTTTTCTACCCCTGCTCAAACAAAAACATTTTTGTGGCCTTTGCAATGAGACATCGCTCTCCTGTCATTTTTTTGTTTTTTCTCTGCCTGCACTTCTTGCACCTCTGGCTAAAAAATAGCAATAAAGGTGCTGTGGTTTCAATTATTTCTCGCCTACACTGTCCTAGTACAACAGAGATCATGGGATAGTGTGAGATAGCATTGTTACTTCCTCACATCGTAGGCACATGTCATATGGAGAGGAATTCCCTCATTGTACACCAAATGGGCAGCAAGCGTCACCAAGGGCAAATATTAGTCTTTGGCTATGTTTCTATGGGAAGCTTGGGAAGATTTAGCCCTAGCTGCTATCATGAGAATTAATTCCTAAACAACCTCTACCCCCAGCTCTCCAATGACTCTACTCCAGCCAAGGTGGCAAATCCTCCATGAGATACCACTGCCTGAGTGTGTATACTCCCCTTTCCTCCCAAAAGCTTTCCAGCCAGGCTGGGCAATCCATTGGGACACTAACTTCATTGCATTGAATCTCAGGACAGTTTATATAGAAAAATCTATTGTCTGCTGTGGTGGGTACATACTGCCTGGGTACCCATGTAAGGGACCTTGAAGAGCTGCCCTGTAAAAGTTTACCCCGTCAGAGTGTGGGTGTCCAAATGCTGCAGAGTTTCTGGCCTCTGCACTGGAGATTTGTAGGTGGGAACATGGTGCTTGCAGTCCAGGGAGGGACATTAAGCACTGCAATTGTCCTGCAGAGCACGTGGAGCTGGCTTAAGGTGGTGGGTTGGGACACTGTTATGGATGGGCCCTTCAGAAAGCATTTGTGGGCAGTGAGATTATGCCTTGGCTGTGTGGGTCGCACACTGTGGTGCCTCGATTCCTGCCTGAGGGAAAGCAGTAGCTATATTTAGGGCAGAAATTTTGGTCACTGGGGATTTGTCTCCGTGAGCAAAGGCTCCATTAATAACTGGCTTCTTCCACAGGACTATGAATTACCACTTGCCAGGTCCCTAGTGTTTTACTTCAGGTTCTTTAATGCATTGCAGTTGGTATTTGCCCTATCTCACGTTATGCTCAGAGACACTTTTTCCTCCATCTGTAACTCTGCTGGTTAATGGAGTGAATCAGGCACTGAATAATGTGAGACCTTCCCCCTCCCACACCTCACCATCAACTCTGTCTGGGGCCCATGGCCTCACTTATGTACCTGCTGTTGTTGATGAGATTTCCACCCCCTTCCCACCCCAAATCCACTCAGCTGAATGAGGCACTACCCACTTACCTCACCTCTGTACATTGCACCCTTTTCCTAAATCCAGTTCCACCGTGGAGGAACTAAGGGCAGGTGACACCTAAGCTCATTTAGTTGGAAATGCTCCTTCTGCCAATTGCCTTGGAGTTGGGGATCTGCAGGGCTTTTCCCTGTTTAGCAGACACAGTCTCAGTGTTTTTCTTCTTACTTGGTATCTCTAAAATAGACCATGTGGTGTCTATTGAAAAAAAGAGGCTCTGGATACACTGCCTGTAAGATTATATTGTAAACTGATAAGCATACTTACCTACAGCAAATGTCAGCCCTATTAAAGAAGGATTATATACAGATGAAGAGTTAAAAGCTTAGAAAATATTTGTCTAATATTTTGCTGGAGGTGTGTTACCATTATTCAGCGACTGATTCCCAGCAAATCACATCCCAGCAGGCAGAATACGGCCACTAAATACACCACCAGAGGAAGAAAAAGGGTGCTTTGGTGGCTCCTGCATCCTGCAGAGCTTGTCCAAATCCCCTATTTTGCACTGGCGACATGGGAGCATAAGACAAGCATTTACCCTCAGATCCTTTAGATTTATACTGTGAGTCATTGGGTCAACAGTGTTCAAAACACTTTCTGTTAAAAAAGAGAAAGAAATGGGTGTTTGACATAGGTTTGACACTCTTAATAGTTAAACATGGTGATGACTGTGGCAATTTAGCCCAGTGCTTTGACTTTGAAGATAATGAACAGCCCCTTGACCAGCTGTTACTGCAGATGGCACAGTGGCAACACCCTTTCTTGGGAAAAAGGGATAAGGCAGCAAGAAGAACTTAAAATGTTTCCTTGGAGTCTGGCATGATTTTTGTTCAGACCAGCCTGTCGGGGCAGGTAGGTCAGGCAGAAGTCAGACAGGGTTTGCTGCTGCACTGGTGGGTTTCTGCTGTAAACTGGGACTGTATATGAGTTGTTAGAAGCAGATTTAACTCCAGGTTCCCAGTACCTTTGTACCTTTCTCACACACTTAAAGCCCATCCTAGAGTTTTGCAGCTTAAAGACATCTGCAAATTGCAATTTATAGCTGATGCCCTATTGTGTTTCTACAGTGTACTGCAAGGCAAAGTCTTTGCAGTGGCAGGGAGTCATTGTGTGGAAGGGAAGCCATGAGAAGCTCAGGTGAAAGCTCTTCACCTTCCATACATACAAGACCTATCCCTCAAATTCAGGCTAGTTGTTTAGCCTGAGACATTAGCTAATCAGCCGGTGCAGTGTAGAGGCCAGCTGTGTATTGCTTTTCCACTGATGTTATAACAGCCTTATTACTGTTACACTAATAATATATTAGACCTAATTCATTTTCTCTGGTTGCCACCACCTGCTTCTGCTTAGATCAAGGGCTAATGAGCAGTTGACAGTAGTTAATGAGCTTCTTCAGCAAGCATTTCAATTTCTTTGCTGACTAAAATTAGGTATCTCTTCTGGGCACCACGCTATGCCTCCCTGGGATACTTGGCACCATTAGCTCCCCAGCGTGTCAGGGAGAGGAACCGTCTCCATCAGCAGGAGACCACAGCAGTGGGTGCCATCCAGAACAGCCCTCCTCCACTGAGCAGGGGAGCTGTGCTTTCGTCCACAGCTTTTCAAACTGGTCTAGAGACCAGTTCAGCTGTGGCTGTTTTACTGGCGTTTTACCTGTCTAGCCAACCAACCCAAGCAGCTCTTGCTCTGCAGCCGGGGTGTCGTCTTCCTTGCAGCAATGGCCCTTGTCATGGTGCTGTTGGTGAGTTCCTGCTCTGGTAGGGCTATTATGGTAACTCTTTCTGCATTGTTCCAGATTTTTGATAATAAAGATTGCTCTGTGGATTGCTGGTGGGGAAGGGGAACTGGTAGGTCCCCAGAGATTTAGGAACTGAAGCTTTTTCCTTCTTTGACACTGGTGACATAGGGACTCAGGTGTCATTGCCTTGCTATGTGCCAGCTGTAAAATGCTACAATTCAAGTGAAATGAATAACTTGCTGATGCCAGGTAGGCACCTAAATTCCTTTGAAAATCAATATGAAATGACTTTCCCAAGATGCTTTAGGAGCTTGGTGGTATCTGTACATAGAAGTAATGCCCACCTACCTTGCAACACTGGTCCCAAATAATTTTTCAAACTGGGACACTGTGTCTTTCAAGCCACAGGGGTGTGATTGAACAACTGAGTCCAGATGTTTGACTGGCTGTGTGAAGGCACCATTAAAAGGCAGTGGGACAAATAAGAGAAGGTGACCATTCAAGGCAACAGGCTGGCAAGATTTGCCACCACTGCCTGAACTGATAGTCACAGCATGCTTAGTTTCCTGCCATTTGATGTATTTCCTGCTTCCCAGGCATTTTATAAAGATTGTTTTCCAAGCTTCTCTTGTTTTTGCAGAATATAGTCTGGGGAATTAGCTCAATTTTGCCTAGAGATAGGATGAAGAAGAAAGCACTTTAATAAGAAATGCTGCTCTGTAACAAGAAACCCACCTACAGACTGCTTTGTACAGTGCTGCTCAGGAAAGAAACTTCACTTTGCTACTAAGATTTTTGGAGTAGTAACTTACTGCTGTGGAAAATCTCTCAGTAAACAGGCTGACATCTCAAAAATAACTTACTAACTTTTTTTTCCTCAAGTTGTGCTCATCTGCATATCAATGTGAACTGTTGTCTGGATTCTCACCCTCTTCTGAATCTATTGGAGAAGTCAAAAGCCTCACAATGAATGTCTAGATGATTAACCATCCTTGTGATTATGCATGTAAACCTCTGTGGACAGAAGTTTTCTTCCTGTAGCGTCAGTTGTGGCTCCCAGAGCCATATGGAGGCTTCATGGTCCCCTGCAGACTGAATCTTGCACCGTCTGTGTGTCAAAAGCAGCGTCCCTGTCATGTTTCTGCCTCTGCTGGAGACTAACAATGTTCACTGGCCTCCCTGGAGTCCACAAACCATCTGCAAAGACATTTCTGGGATGGCCAAAACCCAAGGTTCTTGGGCTGTTGGGACTCAATAGCAGAACCAAAGTTTATGCTCCACCACACTGCTTACAAGCGTGTAATTATTAGAGTCCTTATCCCAATGGATGTGCTGTGATGTTAGAAACATGGAACAATTGTTTAATCTAAAAAAACCAAACCTCTGACAGTTAGTCACTGAGATGCTGATGATACTCAATATACAGCAGAAGCGCGCTAAGAAGAAAGTGGCAGTACTTCACCAGAGTGAATCTTCTTGGTGGTAACTTCCATGTCAATGTGAAGTCAGAAAGAAAAAAAAGTGCAAGAAAGAAAAAAGTTTCTGTTTCCTCAGTCATTTTTGAAACCACCATCCCATTTCCACACTTGTGTCTGTCTTGTGTGATAGATGTGATAGCGTCTCAAGATGTAGCAAGAACATATTCATTCTCTTTTACTATTCTACTTTAAGGAAAGAAGACAAATTATGCCTTGTGAGGAAGCCATTTGCTATAAAGTGTAAAAATGCTTTAATATTAATATTTTATAATAAAATTCATGACATATTTATAAACACTCTATCAAGCATTTACAACTGAACCACAGCTGAGAGCTTGGACTGGAATAAATAAGCAAGGACACAGCTAGTATGAAATATACATCTTAATTTTTATAATTGTGTGTGCTTTATTCTTTACACAAATGGAATGGATGCGCAGAGTATTTACACATAACAGGAGTGTAAGCTGGACAGGGTATTTTGTAAACTCCAGTTCAGATTCTGAGTACCCCACACTACAGCTGGGCTGAGAAACATCCTGCTGAAGAGACGCGTGCCGGCTGGAGCTGCCTGCTGAGGACAGGCTGCTGCACCCGGGAATTTGGGCCGGCCGGTTCAAATTTAGGAACACAAATTAAAAGGTTGCTATCCCACTAAGAGCCAACAGTGCTGCTTATTTTTTTTTTTAATTTTTGTTTTTTGCCATTTTTCTCCCCCCAAAAGATCTTGCCTGGGATGCTGGCTACCGCCCATCCCCAAAAATGCTGTTTTACACCAGGGCAATTGCCTGCGCTTTCGGTCAGGGCCAGACGGCGTAAGCTGCTAATGCGGTGTGAGGGATGGTGAATTGCATCTCACGCTCCTCACCTTAAAGACAGAGTCTCAAAAGGGCCAAGGGAGTAGTGGTTCCTATTGCTTTTGGTGAGATGTCAGCGGGGCTGAAGCCTTTCGAAAATCCGCCACAGCGTTTGGCCCATGGGGTGTCTTTTTGTTCAGCAATTTCACAGCACCTACCTCAAAAGGATCTTGGTCCATGACTTGGCCCTCTGGGTGCTACAGGAATATAAGCAGTAAATAATGACGGAAAGAGCTGAGCTGCTGTTTGATCATGTGGCCTTGGTGTTTTACAGTAATGCCAAAAAATCAGTGTAGTGGGGAGAATGGACATATAACTTCAGGTGGTGTAAATGGGATGGACTCCACTGATGTCCCTGCTCATTGCAGGGGGGTTGGACTAGAGGGCATTTAAAGGTCCTTCCAACCCAAATGATTCTATGATTCTATGAAATCAGTGAAGTGATGGTGATTTACACCAGCTGAGGATCTAGGCTAGCTAAATGCTGAATAGATTTTAGATGTTATTTGCTGTTAGCTTTGATGCTGATTTGTGCCCTAAAATGGGAACCTTTTTTTTTAACATAATGGCAATCTCATTCTCACTTCTGAACTAATTGACAAGATGTCTGATTTTTTAATGGAATAGGAAAATACATTTATTCCACCAAGGCATGAGCTTGAGCACATGAATGCAGTTGAACAGTGAACCGCATGCATAACATGGGAGACAAAATGTTCAAGGGAAAAAATGCTGAGATTAAAAGCTGTGAAGGATAAAAGACCACTTTCTGTGAACACGGCAGATATTATGGCTTTAAATCTGCAGCTTAAAAAGAAGATTGAGACCTTTTTCATTAGCACTGTTTTTCCTACAAATATCCTCATGTGTTGTCACTCAGTGAATCCTCTGGTCAGGGATACAATTTGAAAAACAAAAAATAAAATATAAGCAAACCAAAGCAAAAATACGATTTGACTGAGTGCTGATGAGCAAGTAACAGTGAAGGTGTAACACCAACAATTTCTCCATAGAAAACTACTGTAAATAGGTAGGTGGATGTTGTATAGCTAGGACACTGTCGCTGGCTCGTAGTGGTTATTAGCTCAGGTTCCACACTGCTCTCCAGGGGGAGGATTTGAAATTTCAGTGCAACGGAGAGATTTCTTATCCTTGACTTTCACAGGGTGGTTCCTAGGACCCTATCCACACCGGAGCATCAAACCATGCTAGCTACAAACACAATTACATCACAGAATATTTATCTAGAAACAGCCTTTACTACCAAAGAAATTACAAAGCGCTAGCGTGGACAGGGTACCTCTGTAGGAAGGGGGAATTAAGCAAGAAAGAGGCTCTTTTCCTGGTTGATGGTCAGAGGGTAAGACCAGGAAAGAGTGCCGTTTCACTGAGCCCTGTTAGCAAGCTCTCAATGAGTCAGTGCATGGAAGGTGCTTTGTGGCAAGGAGAAATAAATAGGTTGTAATATTGCACATCTGCACAAAGCTAGCAAGGTGTCATCGTGATCATTCATGGGTGGACAAAAAGCTGTGATACTTTTGGTTCTGCTTAGACCCTACGGTGCTACACACTGTGCCAGAACATGAGAAATAGCACCAGGGGTGTGATCTGGCACTTTTCCTAAAGGGTCCAGCATTTGCATTTGTCTCATGTTTAGAGGCTCGCAAGTCTTTTCCGTGGACAGAAAAGAAATCTGATTATGCTAAACTCTGTCAGCACCAATATGGTCTCAGGTGCCAATTGCTGTGGGTTGTGAGTTTGGACTATTTTTTTTTTCTTTTTTTTCTTTTTTGCACCAGATGTAATTTTGCATGAATCTTATGTTTCTCTTCCTCCTCCCACCACCACCCAGTATGATCTGAACAGCTGCAATGCAAAAATGAATTGCAGCTCTGAGGATGCTGAAACATGAAACGCAAAACATCAATGCACAAAACAAATGGGTGTACAAGTCCTAAGGGAAATAAGGAAATAAGACCTCTCACTGCTTCTCGTGGTGTATTGTTTTTAAATATATGTTTTATTTAAAAAAAAAAAAAAAAGAAAAAAGAAGTGCAATGGCAACTCTAAACTGGAAGCACAAACAACAGACAGGGAAAAATAAATAATGTTACTACAGTAACCAAGGACTGATGGAAAAATTGATTGTACTCAGCCATAGTGTTACTGTTCACCGTAAAGCACAGCACATGACAAAGCAAAACAGTTACTAGTAGGATAGTACCGTAAAAGGCTGCATGCTGAACTAAGAAACAAAGAAGCAGATGTGATTGATTGCTTAAAAACAGAGCTGAAAATTAGAATGAAGTTCCTGCTTTAGGATACTTGGTTTTTTCAGGTCTGATGGGCTATTTCCCAACCTGGGGCAATAGTACTTTGCCAGCATGAAAAAATCCATGGCTTCCAAAGATCTGGGGTCACTCTGTGGATTTCTGCAGAATTATCCAAAATCTAAGCTTTCATTCATTTATATTTTGAAAAAAAAAAAAAAAAGTTTCTAGCCCTTCTGGTTACAAAGCTCTTTTGGAGACTTAACTGAAACCCTTGTTTATAAATCTGCGCTGGCCAGGCAAGAAAAATAGTAGTTAAAGAAGTGTGAACTTCTCAAAGTTACCATAGTAGGGCAGCAAGTGAGAGGCCACCTCAGGGCCACCAAAATGCCCCTATTTTTAACCCTGTCACTGCTGGTGGCTATATTGCAAACATCCAGCTAGTCGCTCTCTCTGCGGACGTTGGCTGGATATTCCTGTCGGCTTGACAGGGTGTAGAAATGTAAGCTTCAAATAGACAAGTAACTGAGGAGTCTATTTAGCATTTGCCCTTAAAATGTCCTTAAGCATTAGGGTTACCGTAGCCACCAGCTAATAAGTATTGGACTCCTGCGGCGCAGCAGGCAGGAGAGTGTGGGTTTTATAGAAAACTTGGTCCAGCAGCAGCAAAGGCAATTCAGTTTACTATCATAATACCTCCTGCAGTTGTCCCCTTGTGTGTCAAGAGTGAAGAATGGCATCAGTATACAAAGGAAGGGCAATGTGAAACGAGAAAAAAATACCTCCGGCTCCCCTTCCACGCACCCCAAACTGCAATTCCACAGACTTTCCCCAAATCCCTCACAAATGTCCATTGCCTCAGCTTTCGCTTTTAAGACCCTTGTTGACTGTGAAATGAATGAAGAAAGAAGTTAGTTGGTGACCTGCCTGCCTGCCAAGAAAGGAAAGATCAAACGCTTTTGGTATTTCTTTTCAAGAAACAGGAAGAATCATAAAACATTTGGGGTTGAAGTGTGACTCCCTCCAAGAGAGAAATTATTAACTGCATTCAAGCACTGACATTTTGGTTCTGAGAAATCGTCCATTTCAATTTAAAGATGCATTATCCTTTTGTGTTCAGAAAAGGTCCTACAGGGCAGTCAGTTCAAGAGATCTTTCCACAGGAGTTCATCATGATTAAATAGAGGCAAGGGAGAGGATTAAATTGAGAGAAAAACAAGATGACAGCTACAATTTAAGGAATTGTCTTGCTTGTCATTAATAATAGAGAATCTGTTATGGAAAAGGGATAATGCAACTTGATGGTCCTCTTTACATTTTACAGTCGCACAAGGGTGTAAATATTTAATCTTTCAATTAATTAATCTTTACAAAATATCTCACAAAAACATTTTTACCTATAGAAATTAGTTTCTATACATCAATATACTTTTATTTTTATAAATTATTCCATCTTTAAGTGCCTTCTATCAATATAAATGATAAAATAGACAATCAAAAATTTTAAAGCTTTTCCCAGTTGTATCCCTCCTTGTCAACATAGGTGCTGTGAATCCTCATACGTGTGTGTGTGTGTCCGCATGGGAATGTGTGTACGTGTGTGTGTGATGTGAAATGCTTCCATCCTCTCCCGCCCCCAAACTCCATTAAAATAAACTATATTTTTGTTAGTTCCTGATGCAATAGTGTTTCCAAAGGGGAAAAAAGAAATGCTTGACTTGGTTTCAGAAATCAAAAGATGTGCATAGTTACCAAAGTCGAGGTGTACCAACTACAAATGTGCAATGACAAGCTTAGAATTGGACCCACCTCCCAGTCAAGTCAAAGAGCGTCCTACCAGTGACTTCAGTAGGATGTGGACCAAGTACTCTGAGCTTGATTTTGCAAGGTGCATGTGGCCCTGATCTAGCAAAACGCTTAAGCCTGTGCTTAGCTTTGAGCACATGAATAGTCCTACTGGAACTGGTGGGATTGAACGGCATAGGGAAAGACCACAAGTGACTCCAAGTCAACAGGCTACTCATGTGTAGGAAATGGGGTCAAGTGCTGAGCGCCTTGCAGGATCAAGCCCTATATGAGGTTCAAGAGCTGGGAACTTCTCTTTAAAGCAATCAACACACTGAGCTCAGCCATTGAAATCTATCAAAATGTCCGCATGGGCACAGGAGGTGGCTAGCTCCCCTTGACAGAGGGTCTCCATGTCAAAAGTTTATACCTACAACTGGTGCTCTGAGCACACAACAGATTCGCTTTATATGGTAGAAGTCTTTTTTTCCTACCCTTTGACCCATCAGTGTCCTTCATGGCTTCAAACACTTTGTGTTGTACATTCATCAAAATTCACATTGACTGCAAAGAACATAAATGCAACAAAAACAGGAAAGCCTCCAAATAGTATATTATAATTTTCTTCTAAATATTCTCCCGTCGTAATCAGAGGTGCAGTGGCTAATTTATAATTTTTCCTTTGAAGGAATCCAGATGAAAGGCCCAGATTGTTCTTCAATTACAAGTTTGCATTGATTATATATATCTTCTAAGCTATCTCCTTGGACAATAGCTGCAGCAAGAAAACATATCAAGACTTCTTTTAATTGGTATATTCTACAGCATCCAGTGTCAGCAGATTTTCAGTATACTCATAGATACCGATGAAATGAGATGGAATACTAGTACTCTGTGATTATGGAAAAGTCATACCCCTGCAGATGACAATTAGGTTCAAACCAATGGTCACCTTCCCATGACCAACATCCTTCCCACTCCTTGCAGTGAGAAGAATGAGCCAGGTCTACATTAACTATCAGTTCTGTCCTAGGGGAGGGGCAGCATGGTAGTTCTCACGGTTGCGGGTCAAGCTTTACATTTCATTTCATTTAGAAGCTATTTCAGCAGTGAGTAGCAGCATATTTTCAGCCTATTCTTTTCCTGACCTGGTTATAATAAACTCACTCTTGACTGCAGAAGTTAACTGGATTGAGCCCAGGTTGACAGAAGATAAAGCAACTGCAACACAAAGCACAGTGTCTTTTAAGTGTACTTTTAAATTCCTTGTCCCCCCAGCAGAAATCTGGAACTGCAGTTCAGATTATGCACACTGTCAGCATGTAAAGGGACAGCTGAGGGTTTCTGAGTGATATCCACAAATTCCCTGAGTAGGGAACTGCCTAAACCTGCCCAAAAGAAATGCTGGGACCCAGAGCAGGCCTTAAATCTTGCTCTTTTCCAGGTCAGGAAGAAGATGCCCTTCTCTTTCCCTCCTGTGATCCATAGCTTGAGCTCTTGCCTTGAGCTAGTGAGGAATTCTTTGATCTGTACAAATGCAATAGTGCAACGTTTTTACTGACTTCATTAAAAGCAGTCTTGGGTCAGGGAGGGAATAAAATTCATGCGTAGATATTCCTTCAGGGCATCAAACTTTTGAGGAGCTGAATGCCTCAACTGCTCTTGAATATCAGGGAAGCAATAGTTTCCAGGCAGGAATCCTTACTGTGGGCCCACTATACTGATATGCACTCTAGGCCAGAGACAGAGCTGATCCAGTTTTGCAATAAAATAGTTTATCTTGGAAAAAAGAGAAGTTTTTAATAAAAACATACCTGTAAAATATTCTCCAAATTCTTGTTCTAATTTAATTGCTCGATCATAGGTTTTCTTCGCTTGCTCTTCTGTAAGACGTTTATTCATTTCCCTAGAAACACAGAGGAATAAATAAAAAAATATATTTTTTTACTAGAACAGCTTTCTAAAAGATACATTCAAATGAACCACAGATGGATTGAGATTGGTACTAGAATCAAGTAGTGAAATTCTTCCATCAGTTAATGGGCACTCAATAATATAAATTTAAGTTCATTCTTTTGTAGTATAAACCTACATTTCCAGACTATTTCCCATTTTTCCCCTGATTTTTTATTTTTGGGTTCACTACTCCCCATTCCAAAACAAAATATGAGGCCCAAATCTGGTAACTGCCAACAGAGATGGACTTGTGGCATCAGGAACCCATGGGTAACTCCAGGAGCCAGAAGGTCTCAAGGTCTGAGCACTCAGAGCACTCCTGCCTCCAGATCCTTCTCCATCTCCTTGGCCCACAGCTGGCTGTCTCAGCTGAATAAGATTGTCCAAACTGCTGAAACATAAGCTGGGTTTTGACTGAGGCTGGGGCTATGGAAGTGAAATCAAGATTCAAGGAAGGATTCAGCACACTAAGACTTCTGACCCTGTAGAAGGAATCTCAGAGTCATTGTAAACCCTGTAGCAAAGCCCCAGAAGGACCCAGCACCCAGCATGTCTTCCAGGGAGACTTCTTGGTTCAGGTTGGGGTATGAGTTGCAGATAACATGAGAAACCAAACTCAGTCTTTCCAGCAGGAAGAGTTAAGAGGAGTTATTTATTTATGTTGTCTGTTCCAGTCCTTTCTGATTAACTAGAGACATTCCCAGTCAAGTGGGTCTTGTGGATTCTGAGATGTGCAGGGTACCAATAAATGCAAAAACTTAGACAGTGTCAGTAACATTCTGTTATTGCCAATGTTTTGTTATTTGATGGAGCATTTCTGTTTCAACAGAGGCATTATTTACTGACTTTAAAAAATGAGTTGTCTTGTCCATGCACACTCAGCTTTTGATACCACTGTATGCTTGCAAAGAGTCAAGCTTATACTCATTCACTGCCTTACACATATATGCCTGCAGATATCCAAATAAATTAGCAATAATAAATAGAGTTTGCTTGTTCCAGCATCTTTTCAAATCATGGATTCATTTTTCTTAAAACATGATGGAAATTTTCTGAGGCAACTAGGAAAGCAAGAGATGGGAGCATTTTGTGTTCTACATAAATCTGATTTAATGCCATGGGTGATGCATGTAGGCAATTAAGTGCATGATGGTGCATGAAAAGAATGATCTATGAAGTGCATAACAGAATGAACTTGCTACAGCTTCCTCCTACCTGGCTTCTGAGAAACATCCTGTAAGGTGTCCAGGATGCAAAAAGGTATTTCAAGAAAAGACTTAAAGCTGTCTATCATAAAACTAACCATATAGCTGGGAACACTGCTTAGAAAAATCTCTCTGGAAATACCAGTGCAATGTAGAAAGCAGGTTTACAAAATGAAGGACAAGAAAGATTTCTTTAAAAAATGATGACAGTTATTTGTGGATTATATAAACAGGTTTAATATATGCCAATCTGTGTCACGCTGCTAAATTTGTAATACTAGTAATTAAATTTATTGGAAAGATTGCTATCTAATTGAGTTCAGGTGGGCTATGCCTGCTTGAACATATCTTTAGGTGTCTGAACCAAAACTCTGTCTTGAAGTGGGACATATCATTGTACGTTCTTATGAAAACCTAACATTTTTGTCTTAAGGACACTCAACCAATATTCTAGTTCTAACAACATCCTCCTCCTTCCAGATCTATTTCTGGTAAATTTCTGAGAAGTATTTCTCAAGAGTTTTGAATGTCAGAGGAGAAAATACAAATAAAAATATAAACAAGCATTAAAAATATGCTTTGAAATGAGTAGAAATTTGCATTACATTTTCAGGTTGCAGATTTGCCTGAGGTATAAAACTGTGCTAGTTATATTCATTCCTCTGCCCATCCTGTGCCTTCAGGAGAGAGAGTAGAGAAGGGGGAGGACCACGATGTCCATTTTTTATGTTGAATTAAAAGTGCTTCCAACCCAAAGTCCCTTGTAATTTTTTATTTCCTGGCTAAGGACCTGCACAGCGGGTAAATTCAAAGTGCTTGCAAAGAGTTTCCCCTCCAGGCATATTTTTCAGCATTTTCCTTCTCTCCTACTGAAGACCTCACCCAGGCAGGCTCTTCATTACTTCCAGCTCTCATCCCCATCATCCCTCCACGGTTCTTCTTCTTCTAGAGACAGAGGCTGATTCAGAGATACCAAAAGGGATGCCTCTGGGATTAAACTGTGAGGTGGAATCGTGTAGAGGTGGGGAAGGAAGGAAGGAAGGAAGGAAGGAAGGAAGGACGGAAGGAAGGACGGAAGGAAGGAAGGAAGGAAGGAAGGAAGGAAGGAAGGAAGGAAGGAAGGAAGGAAGGGAAGGCAGGATGATGGAGCAGTTTGTTTACAGCAATTTGATTGCCAGGACTGAATTTGATTGAAGAAAGCAGGACTAGGAGACATCCAGCTCAGGCCATGTGTTCTGGTTTGTTTTATACCCAATAGCACCTTATGTTCTTCTTTTGCTGTGATCATTAGTGTTAGTAGCATATTTCCAGAGAACCAGCCGTAGCCAAGTTTGAAATGCAGGTACAAGCTTAACTTATGCTGCCTTCGCTCTTCTTACCTTCACTGTCAGATGGGTGCAAAGGAGCGTATGCATAAATAAGAATTAGACTTCAAGTGCTAATTTTGCTGCAAGTTAAATCTTTTGACTTTGTTTCTCTGCATCTTCTGATTAGCATTTTTTTGTATTTTGTGGTTTTACTTTGCAATTAGACTAACTTTCAACTCATTTGTAGGAAAAGCAGCAACAGTTATGGCAGATAAACCTATAATTTCCGTGTTGTAGTAGTTACATAAAAAAGATTCAGTGAACACAAGTTATGCTGTCATAAAAATGTCCTCTTTGTGTTCCCACAGAGCACTGGTTTACCATGTTAAGCTTCTCCATACTAAAATAGTAGTATCTATTGGAAATGTTTTATATCTGTTCATCTGTGCACACCTTACATCTCTCTCCCGGTTACATCAGAGTAGGTATTTGTTTACCCAGACCCTGAGCGATTTAGCTGCATTACTAAACAAAAGAAATGACTATTACAAGTAGAGGGCTCAGAATTATGTCACTATTCTCAAGACAATTCTTTAAAAGGAACAATACCCTTTATATCAAGAGTTGTCATTTCTGTTAGAAACTAATTTTGGGTACTGTTTGATAAGATAAATTCACATTGGGTAGATTAACTAGATTAAAAGATTACTTGTAGAGAGCAGGCTGCAGGCGATAAACTAATTCAGAATGCCTGAATTCATTACATTTTACTCTTTCCCCCCCCAGGTGTTGTATTGTGTTTACATAATTGATTTACATAAGAGACTGCAAAAGGTCTCAAACTAGTACTGATATATAAGGACTTTCACTGTCCCACAAAAATTTGGATTTCTAATTAAGGCTGTCTTCCAAGACGTATTTGCAGAACAAGGAATTCAAAGTCATATAATGGATTTCACTTTGTTTGTCCCTACTAAACCGTCAACACTAAGGCAGGTTTAGATTTGGAAAGTGAAGAATAGCTTACTTTTGATTTATATCAGTAGGGAAAAATCTTCTAAGTCTGCAGAACTTGTTTTGTCCTACATGAAATATTAGCATTGCTTTGGTTTAATAACAGGATGATTGTCAAAATATTTTGTATCTTCATAACAGTTTTTTTTTTTTTAGTCAATCTGTTCAAGAATTCGCTGCTCTTATATCAGGTCAATGAAGCCTTTATGTTATTGCCACATTTCTAGTTCTGCCTAATGTATTTTTCAGAGTAAGGGCCACTTTTATTTACTTTTTTAAAAAAAGAAATCACTCCACATGCAATGTCAGCATTAAACAAATAACAGAAATTTTTGTGCATGGGAAAACTGTAGGTTAAGATGTATCTTAATACAATCAGTGCAGAAGGCAGGCTATCAGACTACCCTTCCCCTTCTATACAGCAACATAATCAGAATATAATTCAATTGTCGGGATGGAAGAAATGTCAAGAAGTCACCCAACCCAAGATGGCTTTGGTCAGGATGGGGCTGTGCACGTACCACAGGCTATGCATCATTCCCTGTAATGTGGCTGGACATGCAACAACCTTATCACCAAAAATCAGGGCCAGGGAGGAGGCACATTCATGGGGTGGGGCACGTTAGCATTCTCCAGCTCTGTCACCCAGTGGTTGTGGGCACAACGTCACCGTAACCAGATACGCATCTGTCACAGGGTGGGGGATGCCTACATTTTAGCTGTGTAGCAGGTACCTACATCATCACCTGGCATTTGCAGAGCCTTTGGTGAGGGGAAGGCACACAGCTCAAAATTTCATCCCTATCAAAGCAAATTAAACTGATAACTCTTGAATTACCATAAGTGTCCATGAAAAACAATTTCTCACAATGTATTTTACCCTAAACTTTAACCAGTATAAAGATCACTTATATATTTCCTCTTCAGCCTTCTCTCCTTGACACTAAGCACCCCCCATTCCTCCTCCACTTTCAGGGTGGAACCCAGAACCAGGCCAACACTCCAGCTGAGGCCTCATCCGTACCCAGTAAAACAAAATAACTGTCTATTGTGTCCCTACACAACACTGATGTTAATACAGCCCACGGTGGCAGTTTCCTTTTTTGCAACTGCATTATCCATCCATTCATATTCCTGTGTGATCCATCCCAACCGCCAGATGCTTTTCTGCAGTGCTGTAGCTAAATTATTCCCTGCTTGTACTCATGCATTTAATTTTCTCTCCTTTGTCTGAGCTTGAATTTCATCTTACTGATTTTACACTGAATTTTAATCTTATACTCCAAAGTGCTTGCCACCTCGCTCAGCCTCGAGTTAGTCGCAAACTTTACAAAAGTATTGCCCAATTCGTCATCCAAGTAATTTGTGAAAATAACAACCAGTCCCAAACAGGGACACAGCTCAGGAAACACACTTGTAGGGTTTCTGTTACCCTCCCAGTTGATCAGTGTCATTTTCAATGACTGAGTATGGCTGAGCACGTACTTTCTAGTCATTCTGTATTTCCCTAAGCTGCTACTGAGAATGTCCCATGGAGCCACAATAAAAATTAAGATGGAATACAATTATATCCGCCTCATGAAAGAAGGAAAAAAGATTGATTTGATTTGTTCTTGATGTACATACATTGGCTACCTCTTAGAACCTTTTTAACCTCTCACTTGAGTTGCTTAACTGTTCCTTGGATCCCAGTGTTTTTCTAAGTATTGACATTAGATTCCATGATGTTGGTGCCTTCTCTTTCCTTCTTTAAGTGTTGTGTTTGCCCCACTCTGGTCCCATGGGTCCTTGCCCATCCTCTTACAGACCTTCAAGTAAATAAAGAGCTGATGAAGAGGCACACACTGTAAATCTGACATGGGTTTACCCTCTGCTTCACTCCTGTGACCAAACTCTACACCCCAAGAGCACCCATGGCTGGATGGGACAAGCCAGACCGCATGAGTCCTTGATGAACTTGCTGCTGAGGTTGGAGCAAGTGCACTGAGCACTGGCAGGGGTCCTTCATGGTCCAGCACGTGTCCCAGTGTGAGAGGTTCAAAGGCAGCTTTTTCTTGTTCTTTGAGAAGCTGGGATACAGTGGATGCCGGGCAGGGAGAGCAAGTCTCCACTGCTCCCTCTTCCTCTCATTATTGATTTTAGAGGACACACAAAATGTAGACTCAAGACCTGTGTTGTGCCATTTGAGACTGTACCCTGAAAATAAAATGCTTTAAGGAGTTTATACTCACATCAGAGGCTCCCATGACTTAGGCTTAATGAAGATAGCGATGGGATAGAGTTGTGCAACTTGTAGTCGTTTGATAGCATTTCCTGACACATCGAGTATACAGTGCTTGCCCTGTTGGAAACAAATGAAGATGTATTTATTTTTGCAGAGTCTGCTGAAGATTAGCCAAAAGACAGGAAGCAATTCTGTGACACGGTGCCCTGGGATGGGGCTATTACTGGCACATCAGGGAAGGGAAGGTGCTACATCCCCTGGGCTCGTTTTGCTTTGGTGCTGATATAAAATATACACTGGAGATATTGTTTTTTTGTATTTATATTTAGAAATATATATATTTATATGTTTTTATAATTCTATGTTTTTATATTGGGATGAAGTTTCTGGGAGGAAGAGGATTTTCTTCAGAGATGAGAAGATCAGTTCATAAAAGCAATAGGATGTCTATGTTCTTATTGGTTAATTCAGTTCTTGTTTGTGTCAAAGACTCCCTGTGTCACCTGAGGCAAGTCATTTAATCTTTCTGTGCTTCATTCTTTTGCTTCTGTGAAAGTGAGATAAGTTTATTTACCTGTCTTAGAGAGTGAAGAGGGAGGGCTGTTTTGGGGCATACTTGAGGTGTTGTGTTAGATCAATGGCACTACATTCAGGTACAGAAAATGTCAAGGATGTTGTCATTCAAAGCCAGAGACTCCATTTGTGGAGTCATTATAAACCCCATAAATACTAGGATGCCATTTTGCAGATATTTTATATTTTTGGCTGAAGAATCATGTCTGAGATACAGTGTGGACACAAACCAGGTCATGTTGCTTGGTCAATAAAACTAGTGTCAACTTACTCTTTCTGCCACGAATCTCACAGACTGGACACTAGTTCCATATAAATTATCATTGTACTGCCCAGCTTCTATAAATTTGTGCTCTTGGATATCTTTTTCCATTTGTTCTCTTGAAATGACAAAATGATAATCTCTCCCATCCACTTCGTAATCACGCTTTGGCCGTGTGGTATCTGCATGAAACAAAAGGCAGAAGATCAAGAAGTCTGTAAAAATATCTCATGCAAAAAATGCTGCAACTAAGGTCAGCTCAGTGGACAATGCTGAATCTGCTGTAAGTAGAGGTGCTTTACATCTGGGAGCAGATCTTTGGCTACTACATATTGTTTTCAATGGAGTTGTGACAGTAAAGCTGTCTTTTTAAAGTAATACCTTCTGATCTTTACCTCCAATTAATACTTACAGGCTAACATAAAATTAGGATTTAGCAGAATTCCACTTTTTTTTCATTAGGATAACACTCAAACCTCAAATACAAAATGCATTCCAGATTGTAAAGCTAATCCTATTACAATGACAAAATGAATTGCAATCTCATTAATTTAATTTAGCCTTAATTATAAGGCTGATTCTGATCTCATCTCTAGCAGTTTTAAGCTGGTTTATTTGCAGTGAAAACAGTTTAAAATGAGGTAAGACTGCAATCAGGGTCTGAAATAAACACTCAGCAAGCTCTAATGATCCAAGATGTAAACACTCTGCTTAATTCAGGATCCAATATTGCTTTCAGATTAGATAGTCTAGTTCTTACACAAATCACCAATTACTCTGTAGTTTTTACTCAATTGAGTTGAAACATTTTACACTTTACCAGCATTTCAAACTTTTATCTTATTTAAGAAACCACAGATTAATTGATGAGTAAATTGAGTTAGTGGCTAGAAGGCTCTTTCTTTAAAAAAAATGCTACAGCTTTTGAGACAATTCTTTTGAGAAATTCTTTCCAGACCTTCATAATCTTTTTCAGTTTGTTCCTTTCCCCTATTTTGTCCAATGGAAAAATGGCTTTTGAGAAACTCAGCTACACATAGTTCACAGATGCTGCACTCACAGCAGTTCACTTAACGTGTGGTACCAAGGGAACTGGCTCACTCAGATGCAGAACAAGGAGTGAAATCATACTTACGTGGAACACACGACCCAAACTTATCAGGGAATTCAGATATCAAATCATCGTTGATCCGATCTTTCATAGGACCCAGAATAATAACCGGCCTGGTGTAATTAACTGAGCAACAAAAAAGAAAGGCATGTTTTGATTATCTTATTGGCAATAACAGTAAATCTTCCCAAAGATGCACTAATCAAAGTTGTTGCCTTTATGTATGAAGTGAAAATGTAGGTGTACATTTCATTGGTGAATCACAGAATCACATGGGGTTGGAAGGGACCTCTAGAGATCATCTAGTCCAAC
>JAOXJM010000001.1:207979172-207998330 GCA_026413425.1 Tringa solitaria | reverse complement strand
CCTCATGTTTAGATGGAACTTCTTATACTCAAGTTTGTGCCCATTTCCTCTTGTCACTGGGCACCACTGAAAAGTTTATTTATTGATATGGATAAGTAAAAAGGAACGAGCACCACTCATTTTGCAGGGCTCTGTGATGGTGATTGCACATATAGTCAAATGACTAGGTGGAAGTGTATATATTTGCTATTGCTCAATAAGGTCACTCCCAATGCTTGCAGATGGACTCTCTCATGAGGTATGGAAAGGTTATTGTAGGATTTTTTTCTCCTCAGTTATATGAGTGCATCCCCCACAAAATCAGGTGGGTGCTTTCTCATTTTCAGGTGCATTCCCGTAGGTTCATCTACCCTGGTTATAGGCACATATAACACGCAGAGGAAAATTATAAAGGCTTCCTACGTAACAATATTGCAGTAAATCTAGAAAATCTGCATCAATATTTCATAGACTGATTAACGTATCTATTAGTAAAGGCCATGAGAGCATACTGGGGAGAGTCCCCAGGACGTTAGGAAGTGGGGGCTCGTGAAGGAGACCCTTATATCATTTCCTTTGTAGGCGATAGACTGAGTGGCCAAGAAAAAGGAGCTGCAGAGAATCTGGGGCTGGGACAGGAAGGCTTGCTGCTCTACCAGCCCCCAAAATGTGCAACGAAAAATATAAGGAACAGTGACAGAAAAGCAGGTGAAACTTACTTTCCTGTCTGGTGACAGGTTCATAAGAAAGGATGCAGTCTTCTTGGCCTCCTGATGAAAGAAGAAAGAGAAAAGATTGAAGCTGACAAGCAACATGTCAAGTATTAAGGCTTAATAAAGTGCTTCACACAGAGACAGATCGAGTTCAGCACTTCTCTCTGGTAATGCTCTCACCTGAACCATTCCAAAGTCCCTCAAAACTTTGAAGTGTGTAGATAACTTTTTTCCTTCCCCTCCCTCCTCTGCCACGTTTCAATTTTCTTTGCTGAAATTGGGCTTTTTCAATGATGGGCAATAAGGCTTCATTTATTGATCTGATAGCAAGGCTGTTTACAAGGGTCGTGCAGAAATTTAAGATGCAATTTTTTCACTTGTCTGATCGTTAAGGCCCTAATGTACTGCTGCAGGGCAAATCCAAAGGCTACCTAAATTGAACAATTTTTATCCTCAGAATATATGCATTTTGGTTGATCATCCTTCTGTGCGTAGCCCCCATAGTCTAGTTTATTCACAGCCTCACATCTAGCTATGAGCTGCTTTCTGACCCTTATCCTTAAACACAAATCTCACACCATCATATTTTACACACTTATCCTCCCTCCATTCCTGTTAGGACAGTGCTGTTTCCTCATGGTGATGCTTAAAAGCAGAGAAGTTTGCCATCAGAAACAAGTGGCACTACGTGGATCATGACTTGGCTGTAGGTGTACAGCCCCAATGCATCACTGTCCTCTCCTCTATGAGAGTGTAAGAGGACAGAGGGAGGGTTCTTCAGCCTACGGCATGAATAATTCCTGGACATTTCTTTTTCTAGATCACTGTCACATACTTGGTACCACATAAGGGCTCTGGCAGGTTCTAAATATGATTTATGCTTAGCAGAGTTTAAAATTATGATTTTATTTTTATGCAGTTCAGGATTTGTCTCTGAGAAGGTCCAGAGATGGGATTTTGCCACTAATTTAGATACTACAGAAGAAAGAGTGCCATAAGAGTTACCAGGGCTTTATAAAATAGAGAGGATTGCCTTCATTTCATCTGCTTGCATGCACATGAGCCTGTGTTACATTATTCTGGTGAGCTCCTGCCAAACCAAAGTGTGCACCTACAGGGGAAGAGTGCTGCTTGACACCTGATGGACGATATAGGTAGGATTTAGAGGTTTAGAGGGCCATACCTCACCCTGAAGTAGTCCGACTGCTATCTGAGTCGCTCTTGAGGCTCCATTAACTATATTGACAAGATTTGTATTGGATACAGTGCCTAGCTCCCAAGCAGGTATAAAACCTTTTGTAGTTTAGTTTTAAGCTCACTCCCACATCATTAATCTAACATGTTGATAGATATTTTTTGTGATATATTATCTAGACAGCTGTGAGACATGGGTAAGAAAGCTTTTAAAGTAAAAATGAAGTTGTAATAAAGGGCAATGACAGAAAAAGCAGATAAAAAATGTATTGATGTGGTAGAAGGCAGGTAGAACAGACAGGGCCAACTCCAACCTAGCAATGGTGCTGAAGCAGCAAAGGAGAAAATATCATTTTTAATCATACAAAGAAATTAGCTTTTGAGAACAAGGTGACATAACATATGAGGAGTGTGGATAATGGATTTTCTTCTCTATCTGAAAATGTTTGATACTGTAATCACTTGCTTAACTTTGGCTTTTTGCAAAGTTAAAACCCCAGAATCAGTTACACTAGGTTTCACGTATCAGATGTATCATTTTCCCTTAAGTTTCTCTGGGAATTTTGAGGGTGATATAAAACTCAGGGTGTGCCATTCCCCTGGAGATGAAACAATTCACTCTCCTGGCTGGAGGAGCATCCATCCTCCTGCATTGCCTGCCCTCCAGCCCCCCAGGGCTATGTTTTTCCAAGAAAGTCAATCTTGGGGTGGGCAATGAAGCCATCACGTACTAAGCGTTTGGAGAGGAGCCTGTTTGTATGAATACAATCTTAAACTTAAAAATACTTGTTTCAATGGCATACTGATCTGCAGAAGGGGATTCATTTCAACTAACTTCAGTGTTGTGAGTGCTTACGCCTGAGCTAGTCCCTGGGTACCCTTTAGAGCCAGTGGCTGCCTGCAAATAGGCGAGTGCATCTGACTTATTTTAGATATCTGTTTTGGGATGGGGGAAAAAGTCAGAAGGGTGTGTTTGTCTCTGTTCGTCCCATAATGGCATTTAAACAGCAAGGTCAGATGCAGAGAGCTGCATTTAAACAGTAGAATCCCATGGGAGTGACAGTGACAAGAGCAACTGGAGGAAAATAACCAATAACTCTGATGCTATTTAAAAATGTCTCTGTGGGCTAATATTTGGCTTTGGCACGGAATCATAACCAGCACAAATAAGCCAGAACAGATTTTACCTTCTGTTTCACCCAGTCTCTGCCAGACATGTCCAAATGCTAAAGCTGCTGTTAATTCAGGCCATCAGTAGGGTATGGGCTATGGAGACAAACAAGCCTGTCATTTCACAGAAGTCTCGTGAAACTGTTGCCTGACTGAAGGCAAAGAAAAAACTCCATCCCACACAAATTGTACTAAAGCTTAAGCCATTGGAAAGGCTTAAGCCTTTCCAAGAAAGGAGAAACTTTGAGGCTGACTGTGATACACAGGGGTTTAAAGACAGACATCTTCCTGAGTAAAGGCTCTTCAGCGCTGACTTTCAGACTCAACATGGAGTGTGAGTGACGGAGAAAACTACACCATTTCCATTGCTTTACTTTTCTGGAAAAAGGGCTCAGGAAGCTCAAGTTTCTATGTGAATAAAACCCTTCCTGTCCAGACAAAATCCTGTAAATCCTCAGAGGCTAATATGTATGTTAATGGTACCAGATGGTATTCTTTAATGATCTCTACTCAGCCAGTTCCGCAGAGTTTTGAAGTAGCCCATAATATATTAAGTATAAAGAAGAGCTCTAGAGTCAATCAATAATCAGATTGCTATAACCTTGCCATGGTTTTGAGGTGTGAGACACAGTGTGAAATTCAGCAGGACACGGGCTCTTATTTATCATCTGACCAAGCTTCATCTACCACCCACATTAATGACTTAATTAGCACAGGTTAGCTATATTGATCTGAAAAACCTTTTTGAAATTTAACAGACAAAACAAAAAAAAAGAAAAAAGAAAAAGCCCTTTCTGTAGGACTTTGGCATGATCCCTTGTTCTTCAGTAAAATTCCATCAAGTCAAAAAGAGACGAAAGGAAAGAAAATAAGAAAAGAGAAGAAAGAAAAAGGAAGCTTTCCTAAATGTAACATGCTCATGAGTAAAATTATTGGAGGGCTTTCACTTTGCCAGGATCACTGTGGCTCTGCTTCCCTTTGTTCTTCATTTTCCGATTGGTGATTTCTTATGCTTGGAAAGAGAAGAATGACCTGGAATCTGTTATAACTCATATCCTCTATAAACAGGATAGAGAGGTCCTGTGTGGTCAGATAAGTTTCACAAGGACTACTAATTCCATCTCTTTAAAGGATTTTATAGTTTTGCAGAATGGCAGTCCTAAAATGTATTTAAGGTGTTGCCTCACTTTTCCCTTTCTGATTAGATGGCAAAGGGTCTGTGAAATACTCAAAACCAGTTTCAGTGTAGACCTGGCAGATACCAGGCATATTTCATGTAGCCCATAAGAAGGTCCCATTTCCTATTGGGAAAGAGGATGCCAGAGCTGGTGTAACTGTACCCAGCATGTGAGCCATGGGGCAGTAGAACCCATGTAACCAAACAGCTACCCTCATCAAGCACTTTATGCAGTGGATATCCATAGATTAATGGCAGTGATGAAAAAATATGTAAAGGGATCTAAGGCAGTGAATAAAAAAAAGTAGTATTTACTAAAACAGCTAAAAAATATTTATGATTTTAGAAAAATCAAAGAGAATTTTTTTATTAAAATTTCTGGACTAGTGGTGGTGGTACCATCAATACAGATGTGAAATACATGTAGATGAGCCAAATTAATTTTATTTTTGAGTTCTTGCCTGAATTTTGTTGCTCAGCTGGATCTCAAATCAAAAAAGGCTTACTTTTTCTGTCATCATCCTTTTAGATTTTGGGCTCATGTATGGATTACCTGAGTTGTACTTGCAGAACTTGGAGAAATCAATTTCTTGTTTTGTTTCATCTGCACAGACTGCACTGGACAGTCAATATCCTAGCCTCTATTTGGCTCAAAATCCCTTTCCTGGTCCTCTACTTATGTAAGTAAACACACGATTTTTGGAAATATGTTGATAGATATGAAGGGCTGGAAATCCAATACATAAAAAGATCACAAGTAGTCTGAGAATGAACTTATGACCGAAAAGTGGTCTATCGGCACTATATGTTTAACATCAATATAGCTTGTGAGGGCATGAAATGAGACTTCAATGCTTATGCCAATCTGAGTAGGCCTGAAAAATATAGTAATCCTTGGGGAGTGTGAGAGCCAACATAAGTCTCCTAATTAATCAGTGGCCTAACATAATAATCAGGACTCCTTTAACCTTGTTCTGACTCTTCATATCTCATTACAAGAGTGATTTGCTGACTTGCTGACAGAGGGTAAAAATTTTTGTTTCTGACAATTTTCCTTATTTTTAACTTTTAGTCATGTATTGCCTCTCTAGGTAATTGGTGCAATCACAACCAGTTATGCAATTAGGCTAAATAGATGTGGTAATGTGTGTGTAATTTTGATGACAGCTGTAAAAACCTCTACTGAACTATGCGTAAGAGCGTTACAACATATACGCAAGAGAGAGACATGAAATTCATGGCCATTATGAAAATCATGTCTTGCAAAATAAAAACTGATGAGTCCATGGTAAAAAACCATGTTCTTACAAGCTTGGTTTGAAAAAGAAATCACAACATTTTAAGTTATGGAGCTCAAAATAAACTTTCAATCTTGGTTTGATTAGCTGTTTCAGGGATAAGTCAAGGTTGGTTTTATGTAACCTTATCACAAAAGGAACATTTTTCTGCTAGTAAAAGATTTTATATACCACTCTGCAAACTTGGTTTTACTGCTGCGAACAGGTGCAAATGAAGTAACATAGTTATAGCCTTGATATTAGCATGGCCAGTGTGGTACAGCAGCAGCTGTGTGGCAGCTCAGCTCTTTTTAGATCAGACCAGCATTTGCTCTTGGCTCAAAAATACTTCATAATTTTTTATAAAAGGGCCAGATTCTGCTGTCAAATATGTTTTTTGTGGTTCCTCCTGAAGTTGGGATAAAGAAAACTCCACTGTTGGCTCCAGCTCTTGGCTCATTACAAAGCCAGAAATTGGGTTTAGTATGTGTAACAGCCTTGCTGCTAAGAAGCGGTTAAAGAATTTTCTCTTGAGACAACATAGGAGGACTTTCAATTATATTATTGTTTTGAAATAAAAGATATTAGACTTTTATTTGATTTTTTAACCCCCAAGCCCAAGATGTGAGCAATACTTCAGCCAAATGCTCACATTCTTCAGCAATATATTTTTCTAAATAAATGAGTGCATCAGAATATCTCCCAGAAAAAGCCCAATCAATGTTACCCCTCTATTAATCACTGTCCAGGGCGCAACCTTGACAGCTCTCAGAAGCCTTCAACATCACTTTGTTCAGTTGTACCCCTGGTTTGGAATGGTTCTAGGAATGATCAAGTAGTACAGGTTTCGACACTAGCTACTTTTCACTAAAAGCTCATAATGAGAAGCAAAAGTTAGAGAAACATGTTAAAACAATTGCCAGAGACCCACTAGAACAAATGCAGAAGCCCTCACTCTAGACTCCAAGCGGCCTGTTTTCACAGGGACAAATACGAATGTTTGCAGGAGAACACATGGCACCTGCCAGTCATTTCTTACCCACACACCTTTCTTTGTGCTGGCCAAGGTGTGAATTGCCGATTTCATAGAATCATAGAGTCGTTTAGGTTGGATAGACCCTTAAGATCGCTGAGACCAACCGAAACCTAAAACTGCCAATGTCTTTCTTGTAGAGAGGTGCCTAAAATGGAGCCCAGTACTTGAGGTGGGGCCTCATCCCATGCAAAACCCCTGAGCTCTCCATCAGTATTCTATTTGCTCCCCATGATTTTTTTAGCTTCACTTTCTTTTTTCTCCTTTTAGTATGCCCTTTTCCCAGTGCACAGGCTGAGGGCTAGATGAGTTTGCAAGGCAACACACATGGTGTCTTGGCAAAATAACCTGTAGTGCCTCACCTTGGACACACAAATTCTCCTCGAAGTGGCACTACACCATACTAAAGAGCAGCTTTGCAATGTGGCTGGCTCCAAACAGAGTTAAAACAAACTCGGGTTTGTGGCAGTGACTGACATTGGGCCTTGTTGCCAGCTATGCAGATGCAAACAGGAAAGCAGAAATAATATCTGCATGCTGTCTTTATTCTTATTATTCTTATTCTACCAGGGATGAGCTTTACCCCAAGTTCGTATTATTTTTTTCCTTTCATTAGGAATAAATGAATTAAAATATTGAAGAATATGTCTTTGGGAAATGTTCACAGACTGGGTCTGATAACTAGTCTTCCCACATGAGGGATATTGATAGATTTCTACTGTGTGGTGTCCTCTCTCAACAATTCCACAAGGTCAGAACTGCAGTGAAATAAGGCAACTTTTTCATGACAGGCTTCGTCTCTTTTATCTTGTTGACTTCTCTCTCTGATCACCCGCTTCTCACTCATCTCTGTCTCATTCTTCTCTGTTCCTGAGTCATAATTTCTCTAGGGGAGATTTGATGCAATGAGCTGTACGATACGATGTACAGTTGACATAGGGTAGCCTGGAGATCCAGAGAGTAACCAGCTGGACTCAGGAGGTCTTTAAGTCTCCACAGGAGTTATGCTGATAAACCACGGCCATGTAATAATTGAACAAAGTTGGGTTAGAGTTGATATGTCATTGTGACCATCTGAAACAGTAATTTCCAGCTGGTAACCAAAGTTGCTTGTCAGCACACACCAATGGATCCTTAGCAAATAGAATTAGGCCCTTTGGGCACCAGGTCCTAGATTTTAAAGCCACTTTCATTTGGCATAACCTAAGATTGGCTTCCTCTGCTGCTAAATGGCATACCTCTCCCATGGTCAGAGAAGAAAGCCCTGCCTGCACTTCTGCATCTTCTCCACCAGGCAGCAGCTGTTGGGCACACCATTAATGTGTGTGGAGCTCCAGCCAACAGGATGTAGGCTGGATGTTGCTGGGGTGAGACAGGAGCTTGCCCAGATGGAAAGCACTCTAGAAGGAGACTGCCTGCCATGAGCAGTTGTTACCCAACAATACTTTTCCTTCCAAGTATCTGTGTCCCAACTAACTTCCCCAAACCATTTCTATCCCCTTTCTTCCAATTCAAAACATACACCTTGTTTCAAGCTATTTCACAGCCAATGAGGAACTGGCTACCTGGTCTGCCTTATGATGAAATTTGGGAATTAGCTTTTGTGGACTTGCCCCAATTGTTTGGCTGCAACTGGGCACCCCTGTTAAGTCTCAGTTCATCAGGCATCGGATGTGCTCAGCCACCAGCCGAGATTCTCCTCTGGGCATTTACCCTGAACTCACCCTGAAATAAACACACCTGGAGGGGACTTGAAAAATTTTGGAAATTTAACCTATTGATACATTCCTGATTGCAATCAGTTTGAGGAAAGAGTATCTTATATTTCCAGCATAAAATCTTCCTTTCCTTCTCAGTAGAGGAGACATTAAAAATAAACTGGCTCAGAATTGGATCTTGGCAGTTCAAGAGTGCCTACTGTTTTCTTGTGACTCTGGCAATTGCTTTCCAAGGAAACCTTTGCAATACAAGAGAATACAAACTAATTTACTGTTTCTGAATTGCATAAGATTAGCTGTTTTACTGACACAAACCAGTGTTTACTAACAGAGCTCAACTGCTATGCACTATATCAGGACTAGTAAATATGAGGTATGATACCAATGATTACCTGAATGGATGCGGGTGCTTAGCACAAGTGCTGAGTGACTGGTGGAAAACTTGATTTGCTAAGCAAATGGCTTGAAAAAATTAAACAACTGGGTGATTTAGTAAGCAATCTATTATTTTAATTACCTTTTATTACATTTCCAGTCATTTATTTAATGCTTTATTTTTTTTCTTTTCAACACTTCCAGAAACAAAGTTATATTGGTAAAATTTTGGGATATTACTAATAATTACCCAGAAGGTACAATCTGCCTCTTGGCTATATGACCACATGGAGTCTGTAATTCCAACCAGATCAGGTGGTGGGGTTAGGAGCCCCACTTATAGGGAGTCAGTGACATTCAGTGGCCGTGCCTAAAGGATGAAGGTTTACCTTACCTTTTTTTGAAGACTTCTATATGCATTAGGAAATCTGTACTGCCAAAATTAAGGGCTCAACAAAATTTTTAGGCCTATTTCTTTAGTCCTTCATACAGGCATGCAGAAATGCAAGTAAAAATCATGACCTTGTAAAGAATATGTCTTTCGCAGGTTTGACTATAACTGTGCAGTAATTTTACTCTTTAAAACTCATCAAGAAACTGCCCCCTCCCTGCTGAAATAAACTTAGAGTCACTAAACAAAATAATCCTGACTTTCACAGGCTACCCAAAGCCAGGTTTGGTTTTATGTCCCAGAATACATCCCAAATAACAGCCTTCCTCCTTTCTCTTATAAAGGTTGCCAGTTTTCTTTTATAGCTTTGTACTCAAGATGTGGTCATAAATTTGAATTCCAAGCCATTTGCTCCAACCATCTTTTTTACATTAACAAAAGAGCAGCAAGGAGAGAAACAAAATAAAAGAAAGAAACAGAACAAGCAATGCAAAGTAAAAGGACTCTAATGAAAGCAGTAACTTACTGTAGCTACTTTCACTATCGCTGGCATTAGAAGAAACATGTTCTGCAAGAACAGTACAGCAAATTAAAGAACATAACCAAGCACCACAGAGCTGCAGAAACTTAAAAGAACTGCCACAGTCATGCAAAGGTAGTTGTGCAGAGAGGAAATAAAAACTATGCAGTGACATCTCCTGAAAACTCTCAGATAATTTACACAGGTAAAATGAAAGCTTTCTCTCTTGTGGCATTTCAGAAAAAGAATATACGTATTAACTAGTGACAAGCGTCATGGCAAAGCCTTGTCTTTTCTCGATGAGACAGTTAATGACATCTCAGACGACTTAATTTCAAAGTATATTATGATTCACTTGCATCTCACTGGACGCTTTGAGTAATTTCATGAAGCCTGAGAGTCTGCTCATATTACTCTGCACTATCAGTAACTTGCATCATTAATGCATTGGGACTATTCCTGCTAAACTTCTGTGTCCATCTTTATTCACTGTGCACTATCCCGAAGGGCTAACAAATTATGAAAATGGTTTTGATATCAAATATTTTAACTGTATCCATTTTACCCTGTCCAAAAAAAAAAAAAAAAGAAGACAAAGCTAATGACAAAACTAAGAAAAGAAAAAAACAACAAGAAGAAATCTTTTTCAGACATTGTCTAGCCTGTGAATTTGAGCTAGAGTAAGAAAACCTTTACCAGACCAGTCTGGATGGATAAATAGGGTTATAAGAATGATCATGATGGGTCAGACTTGTGGTTTGGCAAGTCTGGTGTCCTATTTCTGTTATTATGTTATTTAAAGAAAGACCAAATCTATGTCATGTGAAGCTGCTGTTCCCAAACTGTAGTCAGCAGACTGCTTATGGTCAGTCAGACCTTGATATATGATGTCCAAGAGGTCTGCAGAAACACATTAAATGATGGTTTTAATAGTATCTCTGGTAGAAATGCTGATTACTTTGCACCTGAAAGATCATTTGTCCACTGAAACTTATCAGCAGCTCCAGGACATTTAGAAGCCAATGGCATAATGGCTATACAGTGAGGCGCTATATTAAGAATGAGACACAATGGTTAAATGGGCAATGGGAACAAATAAGTCACCTCCTGACAAACACTAGGAGTCAAAATTGCTCCAATATTTGTCTTTAAACCAGTGGGCAGGTTAGGCTGTGGGTGACCCCCATCACTCACCTGCAACTGCCTCTATACATTCCCAGTGAAAGACGGAACTCATAAAAGCCAAGAACCCCTTGGGATGAACCCAGAGCAGACCATGCATGGATGTCATGAAGGATGATTATGGGAACAGTGCCAAGACCACTGCTTCTCTTCAAGGTGCTGCGTTTCACCCAGTTACCAGTCTAATGGTTTAGGGTTCCTAGAATGGGACTGATGGGGTTACTGGAGCAGCAGAAATAAGAGGGGATGATACCTGATAAAAATAGTAATGGAAAGCTTTGATCTTGGGCTTAGTATGAAGTTTTAAAAAATTAAACTTACATTTTGAAGAAAAGAGTATATTGACTTTTGGACATTTCATAGCAAGTTAGCAAGGGTTGTCTCAAACTAATATGCTACACAGGACTCTAAGAACTTTATTAAAAAAGAACAAATATCCTTCGTAGTAAGAATTGTAATTAAAAAGCATCTCTGAATTGAATATTAGTCAAATTTGGATGGGCGGGAATGTCTAGAGGTGCGTCAGTAACTGAAAGTTAGGTGCTATATTAATAGAGAAACTACAGCCTATATAATACCCCTCTGCTACTTTTCCCTTAGCAATTTGCAGAATCCAGTCATCTCCTTTTGAATGGTTGGATGTTATGGAGATTTTTCTTTGCAAGGACACAGATATTAATGAGGGTTATCAGATCAGAAGTATTCTACTTCTCTTTAGCAGGGAAGGATCTGCATTTGTTGCTAATAAGCTTCTATGACACTTAAAGTAGTAGAATGGCAAAAATGCAGGTGGCAGCAACATTTACTGTCTATCCCTGACAAAAGTACTCTTGCGGAACTGTTCTTCGGGCAAGAGATGAAGCTTTCATCTTTACATTGAGAGCTACTGTATGGCTTAAATTTAAACCATTAAAACGTCAACAAATCAGTCAGAAACAGAATGATCTCTAAAATCATGTGCATGGATGTGCATTCCTGCAATTAAAAAGCACGTACAAAACAGTAGGCAATGCAGTGTTAACATTCACACACATTTTGCTCCAATTACTTGGCACTTAAGAAAAAGAGTAAGAACTGAAGAAGCAGCAGCCAAACACATGCAAGTGGTATTTTGTTTAACTTATTTAGCTCTGGATACAGAATATAATGTAGCTATTTATATAGAAATCAGCTGCAAATATTTCACTCTGTATGATTTTTATGGTCTAACTTTCGAGGAAGCAAAATTTTTTCTGAACAATTATCTGAGACTTTACACGTTCTGCAATGCCAAGTCTTGAGACAGGATTGCTGCATCAGAGAAAGAAATTGATTAAGGTTTTATGACATAGAATAGGTTGCTAATGGTGAAATGGGTCCAAAATTAGCTTTGGAGAAGGTATGGTCTTCTCTAGCCTGCAAATGACTTCTTCCATTAATAACAAACACTAATCTAAAATCCAGCAAAGTAACAAACACTCCCATGCAAAAAGCTGAAAATGCAGAAGCAACAGCATAAAATAATTTTTTATTGATCTCCTCAGTACGTAATCAAGTTAAAATGTTTAACTTTCCCTTTAGATGGAGAGGGAGGGATTGTTGCTGAGAAGAACAGTCTAGGCAGCAAGACGAGTTCTATGTAAGCTACTCTACAGAACTGCCATGATGGGAACAATAACATACTGTCAGAAACAAAAGGGGTTATTACAAAAGAAGTGAAAGTGTCTGCTTGATACACTGTATGTTATTTAATATCGTCATGCAGAACAAAACGATTGAAACATTTTTAATGCATTCACAGCTGGGTAACAAATAAAACTCTATCTTGTGCATGCTAGGAGTGGAGGGTCCTCAGAGAAGGAACAGAAGCCAAAACAAAACAGAACAAAAAAAAAAAAAAAAGATTTACAGTGACCATTCCTGGGAACTTACTCAGAGTCTTTGTTCCATAACCGTCGTCACCTAATCCGGGGATGTCCTGCACGGAAGTCCCCAGAGAGAGCAATGAGAAAGGAAGAACAGCCGCAGAAGAGGAAGGAAGAAGTCAGTGGAGTTGAAATGGATACTACCATGACTGACCATGTTGATTGAGCAATCTGGATCCCTGCTTTTTCTTTCTGAAACAACTTTAAACCCATATTCTATGGGAGTACAGCCAATGAAAGAGGCAGTGACCATGATATGTGGCTTTTGGATCTGTGCGGAAGAAGGAACAACCAGATGAATAAAGTCCCAGAAATGATCCTCAATGGATAAATTTAGGAGAAAATTATTAAGAAAAAAAGTGAATCTTTGGGCTTGGATCCAGCATATATTTTTAATAATGCTGGTTCTCTGTACAATTTAAGCAAGCAGTAAATGCCTGGGGAGGTACACATCCCACATTCCACGATCTGATTTACTTCTTTAAGCTGTTAGCAAGAATGCTTCATTTAACTGTTAAACTTTAAGTGAAGCTGCCTGTGGCAATCAATTTGGAGAATATCAAAGGCAGCAATGAGATTAGAGCAGACCTTTTAAAAAGTAATAATTTAGCTTAATATTGTGAAAGAAATCACTTTTGCTTTATTTTGAGCCAGTTCTGATCTGGGGATATTTAATCAGAGACAAGTTTGGATTGTTGACAGGTGCCACAAGAACTTTGAGGAGCCACATTTGGTCTCCCAAAAGTTGAGGTCACTGTTTCATTCTTCTGAAAATGGTGTTTCCAGGGAAGGAAGGACCAGCTGGATCCAAACTGCAGTCACACATTGGTCACAGTAGTAATACCTCTCCTGCCTGCCTACGACAGATATTTGCCTAGATGTGTGGGAATACTGGTATCATGCGTGTCACCCATTTTTTGTGCTGCTGCATGTGACATTGTCTCCAAGAAATTACTTACGTTCTGGATCACTTGTTTCCTGCTCACTCTGCTCCTTGCTCTTGTAGAATGGGAATTTTCGTGAAAAGATGAAGTTCTTTTTACGCTTGTCATTGAATGACTGTGAAGGAGAAAAGGCATGGGGCAAAAACAGGGACGTCTAATTGTTGTCACACTCATGCTGACAAAACAACTAGTTTGTAAAAGTGGAGAGAACTGTAGTGACTCAAATCAGTCCAAACCAAGCGGCTGCAAAGGATCAGAGGTGGTTGCGGTGAGGTCTGCAGGTTGAAGGCAAAGCCCCTGGAGACTGGATCGATTTGATCCCAGAGGTCTCAAATCACAACCTTCAGCTCCTTATTTGGAAAACGTACCGTGTTTGGCTTGTTCAGATAAAGGGCTACAGATGGCTCAGCATGCTTTGAGATCAAGCCACTCATCTTTAATCACAGCGGACTGTGCACAGAATTAATTAACTGGCTGAAAAAGAATAGGCTGTAAAGAGGAAAGCGGAAGCTTTTGATTTACTTGTAGCAGTTATGTAAATTCAGCCCCGTGCCAATTAAAATAAAATATTTTTTTCTGGTAACTGCTGCTGCTTTCATAGTGTTTTACTTGGCCTCTTAATTGACAAGTTCTTAAGTGTGTTTAAATGCTTTTTTGGGGGCATAATTTTTAAAAAAAACAATTTTGTTTTATTTTATACATATATATTTACTCATTAGGTTCCTCTGGATACATTTTTATGTGATTTAGAGATGGAATTCTGCAGGTAAGCAGTATTTCGTTGAAAGTTGAGCAACATATATTGCTATAATTCTTCAAATGGTGAATAATATGGAAGACATTGGGGTTTTTTTTACATGAAAAAACTTTTGACTTTATAGACAGTCACAAGGACTCATGGCACTGTACTATGTAAAAGCAGGATGTGCCTACTTGGGATGTGCATTTCAGATACTAAATGAGGAATTAGGGTCCCTATACAGCCAATTGAGAGAAGTTGGCATTTCCAGAGGGAACCTATGAGGAGCTGCAGACAGTGTTTATCTGACGTGATCTGTGCTGTCCATCAGACAATGATGTCCTACGCTGCTTCCTCTACTGAACATATGCAATGCCCAGACACACGGCTTCTTTACAAGTAATCACCTCTAAGAGAGCAGAGACCTTCTTAATTCATTTAAAGGACCAATATCTCATGTGTTTGTGATTGCTTGAATGAAATACAACCAGTATTTGGCTCCAATTCTGGAATGTAATAGATTTAGAGTTTCAGAACATAATTAATTTTCTTACATTTTGGAAGCACAGCATAAAATGTGGTTTAGAATATGTATTTCTGAAAGACATGAAGTTAGGTACTGAAAATCTCTATTAAAACACTTGTCTACTTGTGTCACGAAAGTTTCATGCCACTTTTACATTTCAAGCATATTTAAAGTTCAGTAACTGAAAACAAAGAAAAAAAAATGCACATGTAGAATAAATGATCCATGAAAATCTCTGAGTATGTAAACATTCAATGTGAAATTAATGTGGAGGTCATGCACAAATAATCCAGACAGCATGCAATTTCAAAACAAAGGAAATATGAAAGAAAGCTAGAGGAAAAAAAAATGCACATGAAGGATTAAAGTAATCTGTGGATGAAAAGAGGACTGACATGCACATTACATCACTTTAATGACCTAGAGGATATAATTAAATTAAAATGTGTTTTCTGTGACCTTTTCTTTTATTTTTTCCAAAGAAAAGAATGTAGCATGTTAACATTTCCCATTGTGAAAATGTTGTTTCTCACGATTCATCTGAATTTGACACAGTAATACTATAGGCATTACACTTGAAAAGGGAAAAAATATATATATAACAATAGCACCACAAAAAACAAAGGGGTTTTAAAATGACAACCACTTCATTACCAAATGCCATTTCATTTTGGAATTAAAGCGAATGTTTTCAAATTGATAAAAGAATATGCTGTGTTTCACAGAGATTATATGATAAGTAACACCTATATGTATTCTTTTTAATTTTTTTCCACAACAGTCCAGAGCAAAAACTTCAGAAAGTCCATTTTCACCAGAGAAGCATATAATTTTTTCAAGCTTATTTATGATCTAACAGTATATTCCAAATTAGACAGATATACTATCGTGTTATATAAACTTTTACTCCTTTTGCAATTTCAAGTACTGGTTTGCCTTTTTAATATTTAATATTGTTCCACTTCAATTTGGACAATAAAAATTTGGCAATTCATAGCACATGATTATTATGTCCGGCTGTGTCACTGCGTTTACACCAGTAAAAACCATGTTCGTGAAATAAAACTGACTCTTAGTTTATAAATATCCATAAGCAAATATTTTTGTGCATGTGTTAAGATTTCTATAGACTAATCAATGTGTATATTCATGTTAATCACTGTATATAACTATCACAGTGTAGAAGCGGGATTTGTATTTAAAATAACAACAAAAAAATAATAAGTACAAAACACTAAAATAGGTCTGATCCTGGAAACTTATAGAAATAATTAGTCCTTGGTATTAACTTAATGGGCTTATCAAGTACTTATTTCCTCATACATTAACACAAGAAACCAAAAACGGGAGCCTTGATTTTGATTTTGTATCCAATATATACGTGATTAAAATCAGACTGATGGTCTCCACATTAAGAATATGGTATCCTGCAGATACCCAGCAAAATGCTTCTTACAGATGCCACAATATATATCTCTAATGTATAGAGATAAGGGAGTTGGCAAAGAGATAAGAAGGAGACTCATACAGAATAAAGTCATATTTTTATTGGACATATTGTGTTAATTCCATATTTTGTTTTCTCGGTGGAGGAGTAGACACCAATACTGAATACATACTTTTTTAAGAAAAGATCATGCATGTGAGGAACAGTGGTAGGGTTAAACTGCAAAATTCAGATGTATGTTTTTGAGAGATTTTAGTTCTATAAAATGGAAATGTTGAGACCCGTCAAATATTCTGGAGCTGGTTTGCACAGGGGCTCCCTGTGCTGCCAGAGAGCTGTGAAAGAGCTACAGGATAAATGAGAGAGGGATTTTCCTACTTCTCTCAGCCTGATGCAAAAGTTGCGTGCAACTGGAATTGAAATTGTGATATCAAGCTTAGGCCTGATTCAACACTATTTATGCAGACAGTGTTTCTGAAAGTCAGCGGAAATGTGACTGGAAATTGATTTCTGTATAAGTCACAATTTCTTTGCAACGAATATTGTAAAATACTCTAATGGCAAATACCTCAGGTACTTTCAGTTACAGTGAAAAACCTGCGAGATAGATTACTTTTATACCTCACTGCCACCAGTTCACACAGACCCTCACTAACCTAGGAATTGGCTTTAGTAGGCACTTTATGTAGACAAGTGCCTAAGACTAAAAAGCAAATGGAATTTTCAAGTACTGTTTGACAACCGAACAGTGAGGTCATTGTTTACAACATTTGAACTGTAATTAAAAAAAAGTCTTTTCTCGGAAAAGAGAGAAAAGCTTTCACCGATGTCCTGGCTTGAGTTTTTGTTTGATACTACTTAGGCATAGACTGTGTTTTGGGGAAGCCAGAAAAAATTGTGACGCACACTCTTGCTTGACCAAATATCCCCAGATGTCCCCAGTTGTGAAAGTCTGGCTTACACATTGCGACCTTCCCCGGTTGTGACAGACATTAAGACACTGTGTGTTTCCCACTCATAAGAATTCCCTTCGGTACATTTTTTTGTGTCAACATCATTTTCATATTCCAAATGCTTTTCCCCAGGTGCAGCAGCTGTATGTCTGTTACTCATCAGCTAATAGGATAGTGTGTTCTTAAAGGAAATTTTCATATAACGTTGAATAAACAATCCAATTTCAAAATTTGCTTTATAGTGCTGAACATCACAAAGAATAGTAATTTGATAGTTATACCATACTCAAGAGGCAGCTATATCATTGTTTACTTTGAGCTTCTTCCCTTTTTTTTTGTCATGATGTAGCTGATCCAGCACATAATCTTTAGTTTAAACGTGCCCTTGGTAGAGGTTGTTCTCTTCAGGCTTTGCAGAAGAGCCTAATAAGTTGGGGAAAGTTTTCTTTTCGTGCTCTAAAAGCTCTAAAAGCAACTCTATCTTCTAAAAGCCATTAAACTCACAAATACATTGGGAATCCTTTATTTTGCTATTTCATTCAACCAATGCTAATCCTTGGTCATGAGGGGATCACCTAAGCAAAAGCTGTTCCGGAGCTCTGGCTGTGAAATTCTTTTATACAGGGTGTAGCTGAATTTCATTTACCACCTATTTTTAGGCAAGTTTGAGCTAAGCTTTAGCCTAGTTTTTATGTCATATGAGTATTTGTATCACTCTTTTTACTGCTTCTCATCTACCATGCTTTTTTTGATTATTCTCCTTTAATATCTGTTTTTGGCCTAACTTATTTGGAAAGTTCTCACTTGTGCAGCATTATACAAACATGTAAAAAATGTATCAGCAACATTATGTCCCTGCAGTCCTCTTTTCTATATTTAATTCACACTTTTTGTATTAGGGAACTTCTTTTATGTTTGAATGCAGACTTTAATAAAGGTTTGGGCACTCAAATGCTGTTAAATCTCTACATGTTAAATCTCTCCCATCATACTAAAAAGTCACACTGATGCCAGAAAGAAAAGGTTTGGACGGTACCAGATACTCAGTTTCACTTCTGCTTTCAAACATATCTATGGCCTCTCTGCTTCTATAGTGGGCTTTTTCACTTAGGAATTCAAAATGAAGGATGAACATGAAGTCTCCAAAACAAACTTTTGAAGACAATCCTGTTTTATTATATTTACCATATGTGAAGTGGTTTTGCAGTTACCATGGCAGCATGATCTGGGGAACATGGGCAAAACTGCACTTTACGATTTTTGACCTCATTGTTCCATCTGCAATACCAGGACCATAGCAGTGACCTCCTTTCGGGCACTTTGTGGGGACTAGGTCAACACTGGGACCTAGTGGATACCATCACTGGGGCCCTGGGAGTTTCTTTTATTAAGCTAACACATTACACTGAGGTTAAGTGACTTGATCAAGTCTAGAAGAAAGCCAATGTTACTGGGACATTCTTGCTTTCCTGGTGTAAACAAAAACTTGGCCATGGATTGGGTTTACACACAGAGAAAGCTCTTAATGACATCTGTGCAGACATGCAGAAGAAGTCAGTGGCAACTGTAAGCCTGGTTGTGTAGTGATCACACCATATATTCCTTAAGACATGTATCTTTCATTCACAGCCTGACCACAAAGTAATATGCTGGCAAGCAACACTTGCCAAATTCTCTATGTCTTTTTATGAGACTCAGGGGGAAGAATGTCCCTATTCTATTACAGAACCCATTATCCACACATACTCAAACCCGCTCCTCATCGGGGGTCTGCCCTAAGTTCAGCCTTACACTTTCGTAGGCACTGCAAGTGTCTAGGACAAGCCTGGGCTACACTCATTCCTTATTGAATCTTTGCACCATGACAGGACAAGAGGAAATGGGCACAAACTTGAGTATAAGAAGTTCCACCTAAA
>JAOXJM010000001.1:207962092-207975625 GCA_026413425.1 Tringa solitaria | reverse complement strand
CACATTTGCTACTATATTCCATTATCCTTACAAGTTGCAGATATTTAGAATTTGTACTTCTCAATAAAATTCAACATTGCTTTTCCTTCTTTTTTTTTTTTTTAAGTGGAAAACAGACCCAAAGATTTTTTACTTTTGCATTTTTTTTAATTTGGAAGAAAAACTTCTACTGGATTTCTAAAAGAAAACTACAAACCCCTATTTCTTTACTTCAGCTGAGTACAAGCCTCAAATTTGACTTGACAGTATCTTTCACAACTTCTAGAACTGTTTCACCACTTAAAAAAAATAGGATCCTTAAGGCATTCTAGTTCTCTGCTAGAGTCAACATGGCTACCGTGGAATAAATTAAAATGGAATACTCATTTGTTTTCCTTTACTTTCGACTGGGACCTGGGCCCAACAGACCAATTATTAAATTAGTGCAAGTCTTTGTGGAGTGCCTCAAGATATCCTGGAGCAATGAGACCCTGTACAGTTAAATTTTTCTGGCGATGTGCTATTTTATCAGCTGAATTTCATTTGATTACTTCAGCACATGAGTGAACTAGATGCTGATGAGAGCAGTATTTCTAACGTACCTTGCAGACACGCTGAGTGAAATGTGCTCAGCTCAAGGTGAACGGTTAGGGCAGCCCAATAATATGGGCTCAGGTCAAAACAGATGTTCAGCCAGTGTCCACCAGCTCCAGCCATCACAAAATGTGAAGACAGGACTGTTGAGGATGTGCAAGTGCATGAAATAGCAAGGGAGAAAGGAAACCCAGCTTTTCCTCTGGCATGGGGAGAAGACATCTCCTCCAAGACACCGGCTACACCGGCAGGAGTGGTGCTGCAATCTGACTCTTCCATACACCCATTTCTGAGGTCTTGCAGCTTTGGCCAGAACCTAAGTCCTATAGAGAAAACAAGATGCAAGACAGCAGCAAAGACAGGTGGAGAAGGGCAATTTATGCCTCCTCCCCATGCTGGGCAGTTTCACACCAAAGCTCTGGAGAGTATCTTCAGACCTACTTGTGTCCTGTGCCAGTGAAAAGCTGTTGCACAGAAAATATCTCTGCTCAGTAATTTGCTTTTGATAATTTCCACCAGCTTTTTTTTTGACTTCTTATAAAGACCTACCTGTAAGAATGAGTTGGTGAGGAATTTGTGCAATGTCATTTGACATTACTTTTTTATCCTTGACATTAATTTCCATTTTATCACAGAGGAGCATTCTTGAATGATTGCTAAAAAATAACAACTAAATTCCAATATTGCAGAAACAATGGTTTTGTAAAAGACTTCATGTCAATTAGTAAAGGAGATGTAAAACCAAAAATTTTATGATACGAATGATTTCCAAAGCTTATTTTAAGTTTGCACACATGAAAAAATGTTCTTATTCTCTGGTTACAGCAAAGCAAATTTCAATCATTCTGAGATGGGGGAGTGTACAGTAAAATACTGATTCACAACTCTTGCAAATAAATGATGTGTGGAATACTTTTCTATAAAAATCTCAGTTCTGAGTAGAAGGGGTTTTTCTTGTCTGTAATTTTTCCACCTGTAGGTACACAAGTAAAGAAGTTTGGGAACCTGCACTATCCCCACTGCAACAGTGTAATTCCTATTGACACCCTGGGAGCTGTACGCTGGACTGAGCGGAGGGCTCACCTCTATGCATTTCTAGAGAGCTTTACCTAACCTAACCTAACCTAACCTAACCTAACCTATCCAAGCATTTCTATTTTGTACTTGGCAAAGCAGTAATACAAGAGTATATTCAGAATACTTGTTACAAGTGCCTAGTTTATTCACTGCAACTACTAGCACAAAGATTATTCCAAAATAAATGGCTCAGATGTCCACATCAGGCTTCTAAAACTGCATCATTTGAATAAGGCCCTGTAGTTCTTACAGTTTAGATTATCATGTCCCATCAAGACAAAGCAGATAAGGACTGCAAATCCTTGTCAGGCCATAGCCTCGTGAAGCACTAAAGGGCCATAATCCTGTCTCACCCTGTCTTGAAATGGCTGCTATGTTTTTCAGAAGGTTTTCAGCTAAGGCTCACAGAAACGGGATCCACTGCACCAACATTTAGCCCGTAGGTGTCCGGGGCAGAGGTAGTGACCTCAGATTCCCTTTACAGTCAGCGCATGATTCATCACATCTCTTTTAGACAGCAGTGGCAGGTTGCTGCTCTTGACCATGAAGAAAGGAAGAGCTGTTCACTTTGGGATTTTTGAGGTGAAGAAATATTAATTCAGGAGCCAGGAAATTAATTTAAAAAAAATAATCTGCTAATGTTTTACAACATTTACAGAATTGTCCCACCATCAAGCAGAAATAATATTTCTGCAGGAAGCCATATTTCAGGCTTTCCCATTGTGCAGGTAAAATATTTTTGTGACAGGTAAAAGCCAAGCTAGAACATTATGACTCATCTCTGCATGTGCTCCTCAGACATTCTCCAGAAGCTTATAAATAAATGCCTAATGGAAGCATATTTTTAGCTAGGATTTATTATTAATTTTTTGTAATCAGTGGGTGTCCAATAATTGTCTGGCACTGAGACAATAAAACATTTTTTGTTTTGGGCAAATTGCAATATGTTTGTTGGAGTGTTATTGAAGAGTCATTTTGTTTATACAGCCGAGGCCACACTATGAACCATTCTGGAAGTTAAATGTTACTGGGAATGCTAATATGTTATTAGGGATCAGATCAGAGTGGGAATACTATTTTTTTTTTTTTAGGGCCTGCCTAACCCAAAATTTCACTTTAAATATCTCTAAGCTGGGGGACTGAATTCATATTCTACCTTTTTACTCTAGTTCATGTCTGCTGTTTTTCATGTGACTAAACCAATATAACAATCTTTAGAAAAAAAAACATACTATAGTTCAGGGCAACTTCTACTGCATTTAATGGGAAGGCTCTTTCTTCAACACATTAGAAACACAATGTGATGGAAGTAAAAGAGAATACTCAATTCAATTGCTATTGCAAGTGGAAGTAGCACCAAGGAATGGAAAAAGATTTTTAAACTAAAATTTAATTACACAGCAAAGACTGGCATTTTATTTCTACTGATCAAAATTAGGCAGAATTGGTAGTATAAGCCTTATGTTAAGTTGTATAAACCATTAATAAAAGGTTAACATTGTCCTTTGCAGCCTAATGCTAGCAAATGCTGTTCGACTAGTCATAAGAAAGCGAAGCTAGAAAATTTTGGACTGAACTAAAGTAATTCAACAATCACAGAACAAAGTAAACAGCAACTCAGTCCTTGTTCATGATTCATCTTGGATCACCAGGGCTCTCCCTGTCCCCTGCCTTGCATCTTGCCTGCCCCACCTCACCTTACTGACAGCACTTCCTGGCTTGATTTTGGACCTGCCTCATCACTATGGAGTTTCCAGGAACCACAGGGCTATGGACCAACACTGGTTGCTGCCGCCAGACTGGCTCGTTGTGCCCTGGGACTGCCCTGGACTGCACCTCTCGTTGTGAGGGTGCCAGTTGCCTTGGGTGCCAGTAGAGCATCCCTCTCCTGCTCCTCCCTGACACCATTAGTCCTGCATCCAGGTTGTTGTCCTCCAGCTGCTCTTGTGGGCATCCAAGAGCTGTCTGCAGTTCACTCTGCCCTCTTTGATCCACTGTCTTTAAAAACAGAAGTAAGCATGGAAATAGAACAATATTGCAGCTGCATTATTCACTGGCTGCTCCTTAAAAAATACAGTAGTGTCAGGCTAAAAAAAAATATAAGAGGGCTGGATTATGCAGGCAAGTACACAGAGGCAGATTGCTTCTAGGCAAGTTGCTCCCAGGCATATGTACCTCCAGTTCCCAAAGATTACAGCTACACAAGTTATCATTTTTCTAAGCAACGGTCGGAATACCAGTTGGAGGCCAATTTATAGCTGAGTTGAGCACTTACTCCAATAAGAGTGCTCAGAGTTCTTTGGAGAATACCCCACAGGCAGCCATTCCCATTAAATAGTAACAAGAAATTAGAAAGACTGGGGGAACAGAGAAAAGCCAGGCTAGATCAGTAAGGAGGGATAAATCTGGCTGAGACCAAGAATAAAGAATATTTAATTGTGTGTCAGTGCCTACGCCACCTTCACTAACCCTCCTCCATATCATCCTTGTGGGTAGGTGTATGCTGCTTAATTTATGTCTTCTTCTTTGTAAATCACTCCACCTGTGATCCCACATATTCTGGTGTTTGACACTTCCATTATCTTTTACTTGGTGTTTGTTGCTATTTTCTAATCACCAAATTTAGAGGAGGGAAAAAAAAGGCAGAGGCCCCACCTTTTTTCTTTTCATACACATAGACATGGACATACACACCAACGTGATAGTCAAAATAGCTGGTCAATTAGTAGTCAATTAGTTTGTCAAAATATAAAAATACATTGAATACATGGAAAACTTTCTGATTATGGACTACACAACAGCTTCTCCCTAAAAGTGGTGAAACGTAGAGAACTTAAGCCTAGTAAAACACTGATGTGAGAAACAATCTTTCGTAGGCAGAGAGAGAGGATAGATAGTTGGATACATCTTTATACTTTCTAAGAAGCAGGGATTCAGTTGAGATTGGTGAAGATGAAGACAAATAACCCTGTCTCCACATACATTGATAGAAGAAGAAATGACAACAGGCTTAAACTGCAGCAGTTCAGCCATTCTTAATGATAAGGAAAGCGAAGCACTGCAACAAGATGCTTGGGAGGAATACGAAATTTCTGTTGTGGCAGGTCCTTATGTAGAGACTAGAAAAATTTCTGAGACAGGAATAAGGTACAGAAGACACCCCCAGGGCAGGGGTTGGACTCAGTGACCACCTGAGTTTCCTTACAGTTTTCCTGTGATTTGATGACTAGGGCTGAAAATACTATGTTTTTTCTAGAGCATAAATTGTCAGAAAATAGATGGGCTGTTGGTGTTGGTTTTTTTAATCAAATACTTAATAAGCTGTCAAAATGTGTCCTATGTATCAAGTCCTGACACTCTGACACTCACTGGATTTTAACATTTGGAGGAGAGGTGCATTGAGTATGCAAAGGGTTTTATTTACACCACAATACAGAATTTGCTATCTCAGTCAAGTTTAGCTTTCTCCTTCCATGCCTCAGTGCAGTGTTGCTAAAATGACAATAAGGCAAGTGGATGACCTTACATTGCAGGCAGGGCTGTGGGATCCGTAAACAGAATCTGCTCATAAGAAATATTATTAAATGCTATCAAGCTTCTGACTGTCATAATAAATACATTCAGAGGCATTTGAAAGGCCAGGCTGAGTGCAATGTAGGTGATCTGACTGGAATATGAAAAAGAACCGTGGATGACAAGCTAACTAAATAGCAAAAACCCTAATGGGTAGTGATGGAGGAATATGGTGTCGGTCACAGCCCAGGACCCGTGCTGCTGATGAGCAGATCATCTGCTGGGGAGAGATTTTGGAGGGATGGGGCAGTCCCTGCTCTCTGCAGGCACCTCATCCCCCTTTGGCACCCTGCTGAGCAGCCTTACCAGGGCAGGCACCCATCCGGCAATGCTCCCCAGTAATCATGGACTGAACACCCCCCATGCACCCTGACACACGCATTAAAAATTGAGAGGTGTGTTGTTCATTTCACTGGGAACTAAAATTGGGTATTTGTCCAAGAGGTGCTGTTCTGGGGTCACTGGCCAAATAAGATGTGAAATGAAAAGGCATATGGTATATAAATAAAACACCTCTCTCTGTATAAAATTAAGTTTTACCTAAACATTATGCTTCATGATAGTGCAACACTTCTCTGGGAGCAGGCAACACCCATGAGTGTTGGAAAAAAGGTGAGATGTTGATAAAAGTCTTTCCAAGAGCTACATTTTCCACTATAAAAATATTTTCAAGAGACAGTCAAGAAAGAGTATATCATCTGACAGGGATAAAAGCAAAGAGATGCTATTTTTGTCTCCCGAAAGACTGGTTGTAATTACAACGGTTGAGAAAAAAGCAGATTACTGGCTCGTCTCTTCTCCCTCTGTAATATTCCCATCATTGTTTGACATTCTTTTTGATTTAGTAAAAACACTGAAAAGCCTTTAGGCACTGTGGGTTTTAGGACTGGAAAAGGAAAGGCTATTCTTGTTCAGCCTGAAGCCTATGGAAGGGGGAATTACCAAGAGTTGGGTATGTTGCTTTGGCAGATATATAACCCTGCTCACAGCTATTAACATGTTCTGCTCCTTTTGGTGCAAAGGTGAGCATCAGAAGATACCTGTGATATGATCTGGAGTTCAACACAGCATAAAACATACTTTTTAATTAAGTTTGTGATCCCATAACTCCTGTAGCTTCCTCCAGCATAAACATCAGACATAAAGCTTTGGGCTGTTCTGTTTTCCATTGATTATCCATAGACCAGTGAGCTCCATGAACTGAGAGAGCAAATGCTTAGGAAATTGTAACTGTGTTGCCTTATGTTCATTTACCTTTTTAATGCTTGAAATGTTAGACAGTGTCCTGCAAAACCTGCCCTTTGCTGCAGTAGCATAGAGCAGCTGTAGGGAACCAGAGGGGTGGATTGGTTGCTTTGATACTTCAGCCATCTTCAGTAACAATTAGAAAAGCTGGTGAAGATAATGACTACAATTATATGAATGAACTTGGTCCACTCAACTAAAGCACAATCTTTGCTTGGTGAAATAAAGCTGTTTCTACCACTATTAGTATTCTTTTCCTTATTACACGGGCGTTAGCATCTCTAACTGGTTTGATATCTTTAAAAACTTTTAATAGGACCTAGGATTCTGATGATGTCTCTGAACCTGAACAGATAAGTTTCTTCTGGTCAAAATAAAAAAAATGTGAAAGCAAAGTAACCCTATTGGGTTAAACCAGAGATCCAGTTAGTCCAGTAGCTTTTTTTTAAGTTGCCCACTATCAGATGTTTAAAAGGAAAAGTAGAAAAAACATGATCCTTCCCCTTTTATAATCTCTCTGCTTCCTGAAATCAACAATTAGTATGTCCTGAGCTACATGACCAGAGTACTAAAAGTTGTCATCAGATCCATCGCTTGTTAATTTATCTAATTCCTTTTTAACTTATTTATTTTTTATATAATATCCTCTAATAATGAGCATCAGAATTTAATTATACATTCTACGGAAAGATACTATCCATTGCCTGATTTAAACTTGAGACCAAAAAGAAGATTCCACTGGAGCTCCCTAATTGTGTTTCACATCCTCTGTTTTCACATCTATCCTGATTTTGTAGGCTTTTTTTTCACAAGCCGTGGACAGAAGGGAGTCCAATTGAATGAATTAAAAGTGATTTAAATATTCTAAATCACATTTTAAAAAAATGCTGAACTCATTTTCTAGATGAGGTAATGCACCCAAGTTTGGCTTGAAAAAAAGGAACTTTTGGGCCTTTGAAAAGATTATCTCTTAGCTATCCCTGCTAACAGGTTTGTCAACAGTATTGCTGAGTGTTCATAAACACCTTTTTAGCGAGACACAAGCAGCTGAACAGCTACAAATGTCGCACCCTCTGTAATACTTTGTGTCTTATCTATGGGTTTGGGATTAAAAATGAGGCATAAACAGATGAAAATGTGTAAGACACTTAAAACTTGTAGAATAACTAAACAGTTCATATTTTAAAATCATAGAAGTTATCTCAAAGAAATTTTGGCATTATCTCATAAAAATATTTGCTGTGGCTTATTAGGTCTTAAACATTGCTTCTATAGGGGAGGAAAGGAATAGGGGCCAGCAAGATACTGCAGGTAAAATCACAACAGGATAAAGCTTTTACCTGGGCAAAAAACCCGAGCATTTTCTGTATTTGGTTAAATTTTGTTAAAAGATGTTTCCATGCACATGTCCTGGACAAATTTAGAAGTATCACATTTTCATGTGATACTTTTCCCAATCTCTGATCTTTACAGTAAATTAAGACAATACCACTTGTCCCCACAGTCATGAATGTATGAGCACAAAGGTGCAACAGACAAATATAAGCCCATTCCTATTTGAAGTTTATCTTTATTTCCAATAGAAGAGTTCTCCTGGGCTTACTGCAGCCCTGTTTATCTGGACTGAATTTCTTCCAGATAAAAAAAGTAAAGCCTGCACTGTTAGACAGCTTACACCCCTTCTTTTTGAACACTGAAAGACTAAATGGTTATCCCTAAAAGGTACTTACATATATGTGTGCCCAAACACCTCATTTTACGTGTTGATGCTTAATTTAACAGTGAACCCTTCTTCCCTTTATGCTCTTTCAAACAGAAGCCTACAAACATCTTTTCCCAAAAAGCCTTGAAATTGTGTGACTTATTTTTTTTTTAATAGACAAAAGCAAATTTCAGCAAATACTAACAATAGAATGTATACTCCCAAACGGGTACAATGGTCTTGGTCTGTAATTACACAATTTCCTAAACACTGAAACAAACATTGATATGAGTGGCTGGAAGATTAATGTTGCACTGATGACAAAAGTGGAAAAACAATTTAGGGAATCAAGAGGTAATTAAATTCTTGACAGACTCACTTGAATAAGGACCATTAGTTATATGAATGAATTATTCCCCTCAGGCTTTGATATATACAGGAAACAGTCATTTAACAAGTGATTTCATTGGCAATATAAAGCTTACTATCTCCCAAAATAAACGGCAACATTAATTTACAGAGTTGCAGAGAGTGGTCATTTCAAAGTAAGAAATGGAGTTCTGACTCCTAAAGAAATGCAATGAGATGAAGAACTCCTTTCACAATGCAGTTTGTTCTATATTTTATACCAAGTTATCTGCATGTATGAATATAACATGGAGAGGCTGAACTCTGATTCCAAGTACATCATAAATCTGGAAAACTGGTCTCATCCAGTGCAACTATTCTGCATCTGCACTGAACTCAGGAACTGTTCTGTAGAGCAGTAGCAGGGAAGTATATGCACATCTGAAATATTATTTTGCTGACACGTAGAGGCTTGAGACCCACAGCACTAGGAACTGCATGCTCATATCTAGAGGAACTTCTTGCTCTGCTAAACTGTCTAAGTGAAAAGACAGAATAAACATGGATAAAGGAAGTATTGTTACTCCCATCGCAGAGGGAAATGAAGCAAGAAGAGATTAAGAATGAGAATTTCAAACTAGGCAGATGACCACATGAACTGTAGGTCTGGAAGGGACCTGCTGAACCTTTTGGCTTTGTCTTTTGCTAGCACCTACCTGTGACTGTGTCCTCCCACCACCCAGTTTTGGCCCTGCCTTGTGTTTTCTGCAGCCAAACATAACTTTTTGCTGATGGGTTCTGAAGCTCCGTTTCTCGGTTTGCTCACAGAAGCCATCAGTAATACCTCCCATGTGTGCCAACTGGACTGTTTTCAAAACCACCGTAATGCCAATGTAATGTCAAGAATTTACTGCTGCTACAAATGCAAGCTACAATTCCACAGAAAAATACATCTCAATGGCCAGGACCGTGAGCATTTCTCATGCTATAACTGTTGCCAGCCAGACGGCAACGTACAGGATGTTAGACATCAGGCCAGTGAGAACTGGTGAGTGTTGGGCACAACAGAGGGATGCTGCAGAGCGGTGACAACGGGAAGGTTGCTTGGTCCAGATAGCACTGGTGGAAGGGAACGTGCATGTTTTGTGCAGCTTGGCCTGTCACGCCTGCTGTGGAACACACCTGCGTTCAATGTCTGTCACAACTGTCAGAGCAGAAGATCCGAAACCCAAATTTTGCACCTTGGACTCTTTAACGTTCAACCTATTGTTTGAGATTTAACAGCTTTTGAAGCCAGAGAATTTCCCTATCTTGCTCGATTTCATTAAACAATTATCTGCATCGTTTTTTAACATCTTTTCTACTCTATCCATCATTTAACTACAATCACAGCTACCACAGAATGCTCTATATTTTCTTAGTATCTTCCAATTAGGATGCACCGTCAGTCAGTATTATTATGAAAAGAATATTTAATTATTTAGAAGATTATATCATACTATATTCCTGTCTCTTTTTCACTATATTCCAGTTCTTGGTTGAAACAATCTAAATATTCCTCATATTGCTAAAATTTTCTCTTCTCTGAAACACAAAAATTTTTTACAAAGTGCAATTTCAATAGGTTTCTCAATTTACGTACCCCTTTTGCATCAATTACACCAGGTTTCGCGTTGAATTTCACCGTCTTCAAACGTGCACGCTCCTTCCTTTCAACTCTGGGGAAAACACAAAGAATCACATGTTGATTTTTGTAAGATATGTTTGATATCTGAACTCCCAAGACCACTGGCACCTTACTATGCATAAAGGGAGCACTTGAAGCAAATTTTATAAATTGGAAAGAGAGAGAGATGTCAGGTCACTTCCTCAGCCACACATCATTTTTTTGGCAAACACAGGACTGGATCTGAGGTTCCTGCACTGGCAGAACAGCACTCCGTCTTACAATATCCTATAATATTAAAATGCAGAGAAACTTTCTGGAGGCTTTGAGTACTTAAATCTATACAGTTTTGCCCAAAAGAGCATTTCTGAGAAGATGCACATATGCTTGGGGTAGAAGAACTATTTCCAGCCACTCTAAAACACTGTGTATTAAGTGGGTGGTCTTGTTTAAACCACGTCCTCCACAAGCATCTGCAAGCAGATAGAATGCAAAGAAATTGTTTTTCTGACTCATTTGAGTGAAGAACTCATTGCTAGTACCTGAATTCTGAAAACAAAGATGGGCAGGTTTGTATTACCAAATAGCTTGGCCAAATAGGAAAAGACAGGAATTAAAATTTCAGGGGTTTTTCTTTGGGCTAGTCCTAGTCTGGTCCATGAACTGACCACCTATGAGTAGTCAGATGCTTTCGGTGAACTCTTCTTCAAGATCAGTTTAATACAAATGAATAGAGTATGCATTCACCAAGCCTTTCCCACAAGATGACCCATGGGACAGAAATTGAGGCCAAAAAGTGCATTTGCTTTGAAAGTTCAAGCCTGATCTGAGTTGAAAAACCAGAGCACGCAGCCCCTGTGAGCCCACCTCCTGGCACATGAGAGCCCCAACTGCAGCGTGGTTTGACCCAAAACTTGGCTTAGTCTGTGCAGTTTTGGTATTTGTATATTTAAAGAAAATTGAAATGCTCTAATGAAAAGCTTCCAAAGTTATTTGGTCCTGATATCCATAGCTTCAACAAACAGAGTGAGAGAGTTGTCATACTGTACATGCAATGCCTTCAGAGTCAGAAAATACTGGGATCTAAAAAATGCTATTTTGGAGAGAAACATGTATGAAAACAATTGGCAACAAGCTGATGCCAGACAAATTTTAAAGAAAACACACTTAGTTTTAATTTTTAATACTTAATATGTTTAGCCACCAAAATAATACAGAAAAGGAATGTGTGGCATCTCAATCCATTCGTATCTTAGAATCAAGACTGGACAAACACAAGTTACAGTCCTCAGTATAGAGGGAAAAACGAGACACACAAGGCATTTACAAAGGACATCAGATAGTTCAGTGCTCCTTTTCTGTCCTAAATATTGTAGAACGATATGCTGAATTTCCATTATTCGATGAATGAGCATAATTTTAAAACCATGTTAGTAAAACCTAAAATCTATTTGCATACTTAAATATTTTACCGGTGGGAAAACTATATGCTGCTAGTATATTTGCAAAGTTCACCATTACTACAAGATTTACATATGTTGTATATTTAAACTATTAACACAGCATGCTTAAATAATAATTACAGGAATTAAAAGAACCCACACAAATACGTAAGAAGGGGTGAGCTCTTCCCTAAACAAAATCAACCCCCAAGAAAACAGGCGCAGAGAGAGAAATCTGAAGAAAGGAAGAAGCTCTTCGTGTCCTTACTCACCTTGACTAATATGTTCATTACTGTAAAAATGACATTTACTACCTTTGCAAAATCATCTATGGAATCTATCATCTACAAAAAAATCTATCATCAGCAAAAAAATCTGATCATCTACCTATAATTGAAACCGTAACTCTATTTGTCTAAGCTTAAGAATTGCTCTAGGAAATCTAAGTTGAATTCTGCAAAACCAGCTTATGAGAGCTTCATACTGTATTTTTATTAGAAAATAAATAGCTGGGAAAAAAGTGAGATTTATTATATTTTGCAAACTGGACCAGATATGGCCCTTTTTCTGAATTTCACAGATTCCCACAACATTAGAGTACATTCCTGCAAATCTCTTGGTTTCTAAGTTCAGATAGTAAGAGTACCTAATTTCTGATAATTATTTTTTTAAGAAATACAAACTCTCGTCTTTTGATAGAATGATAATTAACACAGCATGTTTCCTTCTGTCTGAGTGGGCTTATATATTTCCTACTGAAACACAGTGAATGCTGGTTACTATAGTTACAGTTTAAATTTAGAATAAATGCATTTCTCTGTAAAAGTGGAATATTCACATGGAAACAGCTCAAATGCAGCTTTCAAATTAAATCTATGTTATTAAAAACACATGAACAGTCTTAAATTTAAACTAGCAGATGAAGTCCCTTGATAGTACCGGTAAGAAATGAAGACTTGAGGCTGTGTAATTGCCTAAATAGGATGGATGCCTTCTGAGAAAATAATTAGCTCAAATGAACACGGTATTCTACTTATTAATCTGTGTTAACATTTAAACTCATTCCAGTCCTGTCTAACTTCCTAAAACATCTGCTTTTAACTTCATTTCTTATCCACTGCATAAAGAAATTTGGAAATTAACCCTGAAGAGCGGGCCTTATTTATGAAATTCATCGTAATTGCATTAGCAGCCATGGAGGCATCGCTGCTTTCCACAGGCATAGCAGGAAGATGAGGAGCTGCAGAAACATTCCGCATTGCTTTGAGAAGTATCCAAGTAATGTCATTAAGTGCTGCTAATCCTCCAGGCAAACATACCAACAACATTCATACATGTTCAGCTCGCCTGCTGAATACTACAAACATTTCATAATCTGGGGCTGTATTAAGGGTAGCACGTGGTGCTGTCTCCCATTACAATTTTCCTGGCATCTTCCACAATAAAACTGTTCTGTTACTTATAATTTGGCTGACCTGTAAACTTCCAAACTGAAATTTCACATGTCTCAGAGTGATTACATTACTGTTGCTGCCCGAAGCGTCAACTAAATGGGTTAGCTGTTGGAGAAAGGCTAGGATAAAATAAATGGGTTTACCAAATTTACAAAATACTGCAGCTCAGGTGTTCTACTGCCTTCATGTCTTGGGTTTGGGACTTCAAATGTGGCAGTGGGTTGTTCTGGCATCAGGAATATACCTGTCTTTTTCCTGAAGGAATCAACCCAATTTCTGAACGCCTGAAAAGCTTCGGTTTTTACATGCTCTGTAGAACTCGATTACAATTTAGCTTGGTTCTCCAAAGATTTAGTCCATGTTGAGGTGGTCAGTGCGGAGGACTACAGTGAACTAAGATCACAGAATCATGGAATTGTCAGAGTTGGAAGGGACCTCTAGAGATCATCTAGT
>JAOXJM010000001.1:207947853-207961992 GCA_026413425.1 Tringa solitaria | reverse complement strand
TCTTTGTTGCCCTATGTTGGACTCTCTCCAGTAGTTCCCTGTCTCTCTTGAACTGGGGCTGTTTCCATAATTTCTCATCTGAGCTACTGGGACACTTTTGCCACAGACAGAGCTAAAAAGGGAACTAAAATGATGAAGATAAAAAGTATTGATTATCAGTTCTTTTAGCACCATTGATCCATCTCTTAGAAAACACATTTTTAAAGGAACGCTAATTCAAACACTTTTAGCCCTTTTTTGAATCTTCAGGACTGTAATTTCTATATTTAAGGAAAAATAAACTTGACTCCCTTTTTTCCCCAAGAAAAAGGGAGTTTAGGCACAAAGTGTTTTTTTGCAGCAGCTGATAGTGTGAATGCCTAAATAGCAACATGACTGTAAATTCCTTACATTGCTTTAGTTGACAGCAAACCTACCATCCCTTGGACAACATTTAGATCAATCAGCTGAGGAAATTCCTTTAAAGGAAGAAATGTTTCACTTCAAACTGTACCCATTTTTCACTCACCACTGCTGCACAAAGCGGGATTGTGGGGGGTTGTACAAAAAAGCGAAAAAAAAAAAGTGAAGGGGGAGGATTCCTATTCACCAAATTCACCAAATTTGCAGAGGCCCAAATTTCCTACCCTGGCTCACCTGATGTACTCTTTGCTCCCGTGCCCCTTTCTAATTATATATCTGCTTGACAGAGCTATGCCTAGGGAATGAGGAAAGAACAGACAAAATTTCCAAAACTACTTCATGGCCCAGGTCCCATTTTCAAAAGTGCCTGGGGGTGACTGAAACTCAATGAGATTTCAAGAAATGCTCAAACACACATACATCCAGCATTCAAATGGGACTTGGGAGCTGAAAAGCTCTCAGCCCCATGTGGAGACAGCATTGCCTAGCACAACTGATGGGGATTTCACCTCCAGCTTTCCACCTGCTCTCCAAGTGTAGCTGCCTGCAGAGACACTGCTGTGTACAGGGAAATCATCTAAGACCATCTGAGATCTGGGGCGTTGGAGTATACTCTATATACTCATCTTCTCTTGAAAAATTTCTTGGTAGTAGACATCTCATGGCCCTTTTTTTCAAAAATGGTAAAGATTCATTTTCTCTTCCCACGTAAAGCTAACAGAGCGGAGAGGTACACTGAAAACACTGAAAATATATCTCAGCCTTCAGCATTTCCTCACTTAGCAAGTTCAAGGCTTCAGTTCTTTGGGATGCTGTTCTCTTCCTACTGCTCTTCTGAGGAACTTATTACTAGGATGCAACGCTCACGGCACTGCAATGTCTGTCTGCTTTTGTGTTTCTGGGCACATGTGGCTGTTGAAAATGTGCCTCTGGGATTTTTCAAAGCAAGGCTTTCAGTTCTTCGTGTGCACGGCAAAGAAGAAGAAATCAAGCATAACTCAACCAGGCATGAACTGTGATCCTCCGTTGCTGGGGGTTAATGGACCGCCGGGAATTTTGTCAGTGCCTTTCTAAAAGCACTGATCAGTCTTCACAGCAGAGACATAAAATACCAAGTGAGACATGCTTTAATCTTCAATAACAGTGTTCATCACTGATGTAGAATACAGATGCAAATTGCAATCTGTTGTCGAGAATCAAATAAAATGGTTGCAGTAGCCTAATTTGCACTGATTTGCTACTGAGGTGTTCTGCAGAATGAGTTATTTCCAATTCCAGGAGAGTTATCAAATAGAAGATTGCAACATAAAAGGGACACTTGAAAGACCTTGCTATATTTTACGTATCTGTTAACTTGTTTCTTCTTGTCTTGCTTTGTCATTTCCAGGTCATCTGCATTCTATTTGTTTTGCCTGCCTATCAAGTGAAAGATAAGTGAAAATATGTATTACTATTTATAGTCCAAATATGAGGACTTGGACCATAGTTAGTTATTGCTTCCATACCCTGCACTGCTTAGTCTTGTTTATGTGAGGTCTGAGCTTACCAATAGATTCCCATTCTCAATATTATTTTTGAGCACTCCTGAAGTAGTATTTTTGCAACAGAACATGCATTTTTCAGTAGGAGAGAACGTGCTCTCATTCAGCTCTCTACCTTCAGTGACTTGCTTATAGAGAGCAGCTCAGCATCTGGTCAATATTTTATAAAAAGAGTAGACCTAATGCCATTAGGAAGTGAATTCTCATAAACCTGTAGAAGAATCTTATTCTGTTTAAAAGCTAAGGGCTGTTTTCCTTCAGCATGAAAGTTTTCCGTCATTGCAAGAGAACAGGAAGAGATTTATGTATACACAACATATCAATTTTATTCCATATTTATTTTTTCCAATTAGATTTCTAAGTTTAGTCAGGTAACCTATTTTAGACAAAGCTTACATGATTATGCCATGTTAAAAAGTTTTATCATCTAAGGATTAAAGTCTCAAGGCATGTTTAGAAAGGTAGACAACCATTAAAAATAAAACTCACTTGAGTGGATAAACATGCCCTTCTGCCAAGCTGAGCAGAATAACAAATTTAGGTTGGCTTTTTGCCTACAGGGACTTCTGTGCTGGGAAAACCTCTAGTTCCTTGTCCTTAAATGTTTGTGAAACATTGGTTTTTATGTACTTTTCCCCCCATTTTGTTCTGAAAGGAGAGCATGATTACATGTATTTGTGGGGAGAATGTTGCCTACTTAAGAACACAAATATCAGGCTGGTACCATCATACACCTTCAGATGGCAATAACAAGAGATACAAGTTGCCTAGTATTTTGCAGTCAGATGTACTTAAACTACCTGAAAATGGAAATCTTAGAATGACGTCCAGCCTGAGAGCAGTTTTGTCGCTGCACATCTTAAAGACAATAGAAAGATTAGTGTAAATAATTTAGTGTTTTAGGACCAAATCCTTGTGGCTACAGTGGGAACAAAGAATATACTCTTGGCCATTCTATGGCAATCTGTGAGAAACCACAGAGTAAATTACATAGAAGATACTGAAGCTCAACATTCATGAAGAGGGAGGTTGCTATTTTGTGGGGCTTGCAATGTAGGAGCTTTTCTGTGTGCAGAGTCTCAGCAAAGAAAAAGTGAAAAGAACTGGAGGTGTAAAATCAGCGCTACAGCAAATTAAAATCTATTTACTACTGAATTAGAGCATCTGTCTAGGAATTTAATGCAATTTACCTTATGCACATTGCTTTCATGCTTTTTGTTGATTCACTTGCGCTATTGTGAGTGTTTCTGCGGGGATGGAATCTTATAGGCTGCTCAGCTGGGTACTACAGGAAACTGAATTTATTTGGTTTATCTGGACAATAGGAAGCAAATCGAAATTCTTGTGATCAGAAGTCCAGCATATGTAGAAATTCAAATCTAAATCTCTACATGAAAATGTAACAAAAATCTAGTGTAAATCTAATTTCTGCTGGTCATTCTAGTATAAAAATAGTAATTTTTGATGATAGGGGAGCAATTCCCATGCGTAAACATAGTGCACAGGTAATACCACAGGCTGCCGGAGGTGTTGGTGCAGGACTGGTAATTATGTCCCCTCACCTGGGATGCCCTGCCCAGGATAATGTGCTCTCCCCTTAGACAGAGCTGTGCCCTGCTCTCCCCTTAGACAGAGCGTGGATAAATCTTTTTGGTGGACGTGAAACCATAGAATATATAGTAACAACTATAACGACAATATATAATAACAACTATTTGGTGACTGTTAAACCACAACTGAAGTAGTTTGCAGCCTCTTAGGCTGAAGTCCTACTGCTCTCAACATCACTATGATACAATATCACGATGCCTTTTTAGCCCTGCTGGCTACTCACTCCCATGTTTGAGAGCAACAGCTGTAATCAGACAATAAATACATACTAACAAATGGAAAAAAATGTTGTTTTCAGATATAGAAAGGGTTCCAATGATTTTTTTTTTAGCACTGCAGAATACTTAGCATTTACTTTTTGTTAATCCCCTCCGAGGTCACTGGCTGACCAGTTCATGAGGTTTGGTCCTTGCACAGATCAGTGGAAAAACATGGGGTCACCCTCGTTTCTTTGTGCTCCCTCTTTCAGTAACCCTCCTCCAGCTGCAGTGCTGCCCTCCAGAACTCCCTCTTAAAGCCTGACTTCACAATTTAAAGTCCACACATTGGCAGCAGCTCTGAAATCTCATGACAAATAGCTTTCAAACTCTATTGAATCGCTAAGGGGTAAAGTCTGGCAATGTATCCAACACTCTGGAGAGAATAATGAGTGGCAGCTCCCCTGTAATTATAAATTACGATTTCTTCTGGTGTATTACATATATCATAGAGGAGAAAAAGAGTATGGAGTCTTGATATATCATTCAAAATTTCTCTTATCAGCTCATGATAAAATGTCACTGTGTGAAGGGCTCTCCTGTAAAAAGATGTAAAAAAAATGTAAAACTAAATACTTGGAAAACAATTACCATTACACAGCACCTTAAAGAAGTAATATAACGTACTTGCTATGACTTTGTCTGTATATATACATATATTTTTGTACATATCTATATACCAAAAACAAAACTGAAGCAGTCACTGGCTTTCAGAACTATTCAATAATAATTCCATTTATGAAAAATGCAGGAAATGTGTATTAGCTATTGCTGGACAGGAGATAAGGTAGCAAAGCAGATAGCTGAAAGACTCACCCTGGCACTAATAATCCCTTGATCTGTAAAGCCTCTCCTTGGTTCAAACTGCAAAAAATCTTACAGTCCCCCAGGACAGTATTCCTGCTTGCATACATGGGCAGAAGAAGGACTCTAAGCACAACACCAAAACCAAACCCCACCAAACCACCCCCTCCAAAACCCCTAAACCCTACAGAAAAGGAATAGAAATGAATGGGGGATTGAAAAGAGAAATATAAAACCTCTTCAACCTACAACATCATAGGAAGCTGAGCTTGCAGGAGAAGTCACAACCTAACAAATGGCCACAGATGCTCTTTATCGCCTGTTCTATCACAGGCATATTTTACTGCTAGATATTACATATGCCATATTACATATCATGATACGCCTATAGAAATAATCCTATATAAATAATAAGAGATATACCACCCTGGATTAAGCAGTTTGAATGAAGATTTCCATGCCATAGTTGCCAACATTTGGTCAAATGAATCCCAGGCCTACTCTGTTTTAGATCAAGCCTCTCCTAGTCAATAACTCACACCCGCAGAGGCAATTCAACTCTGAATTAATACATTCTGGTAAGTACGATGAGCTTCATTCTCTGATGCTCAGCCCCATATGCACTGATTGCTCATCCTCCCCTTGGGTGATGTAAATAAAGACTCTGGCAAGAGCACGTCAGTCTCACTGACTCTAAGGGTCATCCAGAATCAATGGAAAGGAAATAATACTCACTTTTTAGTGCATTGGAAAAAATAACCTTGTATAACTGAAACCTTTTGTGAAATAATAGCAACCACCAACTACCCCAGCTCAGGTGTATCACTTCATTACATTAATGCAGACAGAAAACCAGATGCCATTGATTTTTCCAGGCCTCTCAGATTCACTAGCAGAGAATCAGGATGACAAGTGGAGAGCATGGTAACACTAACTGCATCTTTTCAAATTCAAGACTTATTTTTATACTCTAACCAACCTATTTTTATCGTGCCTCTTTTTTTTTCTGCCTCTTTTTCCCCTCTTTTCTCCCAATGTTTTCCAAGCCACATCTTTTTCCTAGGCTGTATCATGTCTGACTAGGGAGCCTCTATCTTTTGCCTTTCTTGAAAACACCACTGTGGAGGTAACCCACTTACATACTCTCCACCTTACAGAAGATACAACTTCACATCTAAATCAGTTGCTTTGCCCTTCTTTCCCCTATAGATGTTTTATTAAGTATGGCAGCTTTTTGTAGCTTTTTACAGTATGCACCACACTGTGAGTGAGATTTGTGCACATATTTCCCTCCGCAATAACTGAATAGATTGTCCTCTTTTCCCATGTGTGATCCAGTCATGCCCAGTAGTGTAGCAATTGATAGTAGGCAAGTATTCCTTTTTCAGTATCTAGAGATTAAATCTGTTTATTTGGCGTATTTTTCCCATTGCAAAAATTACAGTGTAGTTTTTACTTCTATGTATTATACAAATCCAAAATTGCTTTTTGCTGAAAATCCTGGTGTGGTTGTTATTCAAACATGGTCATTATTAGAGAAAATGAGGTCCTTGCAGGGCCCATGTCAACAAGGTATTTGATGGCCTTTCACTTTACTTTTGCGTGATTTAGAACAGGAGTACCATGAGCTCTGTTAGCACCTGGGCCAACACTCTCGAAACAGCAGCAGGTGCTCTATAGAGCATCAGACATCCCATTTCCCCACTATGAAAAATGGGCATGAACATTTTTATATTAATGTTAAAGCTGAAATGGCTAGGAATAGAAAGTTTATATGCAGTATGGGAGCATTGCTGCAAAAGAGAAATGTAATGTGGTTTGACAGATTTCATTTTCCTCCTACCCTTTCAGTTCTTGACCTTTCTATGGCAACTATCAACAGAGGCAGAAAGTAATACTGATTTGTGTGGTAGTCCTGACAGTGTCAGAGACTTGCAGCCAATTTTACAAAAGCACCTAAGCAGAGTAAACAATACAAACAATGAGAGAGATTCAGATGTCTGTTCTCTCTCCATTAGTCAGTATGAATCCATCACAGCTAAACAAAGATTCAGATTTAGCTTGGAGAGTGGATCAAAGTTCCTTCATTTACATTATATGAAAAATGTACTGTGATATTGATTATCCATCAGTTTCCAGGCAGGCAGAGATTAGATTAACAGATTTTGAAGCCAAAGAGGATCATTATATAATTTAGCGTCATTTTTTACATCACACAGTCTGAGAAGTTTAATTCTATTACTCTTAGAAAAGGAAGACATACAGTCTTGATTTGAAAATGTCAAGACATCCATTACATCCCTCAGCAGTTTGATGCAATGGCTAATCACCCTGACATTAAAACATGTGCTCTACTTCAAATTCAGAGCTAATTCCCAGACTTGGGTTCTGGTTCTTCCTTTTTCTGCCAAAGCTCTTTAGTAGATGGTGCTCATTCCCTTTTCTTCCCTTTCTTTGTGAAGATACTAATCCACTATAATTGAGTCACCTTTTGAGCTCCTTTTCAGTACAGTTAAACAGCCTGAACTCTTTAAATCTCACAGTGAAAATCATATCTTTCAACTCTCGAAATTATAACTGTGAGATTTTCCTCTACTTTCCCATTTTTTTTCAGTTGATTTAGGTGCCCTGTGTTTGGAAGAAAATGGAATATTTTAACATCATGGCCAAGGAGGTAGGAAGGAGGAGGCAGCACTCACCTCCTCTTGCTGGGTATAACTCCCATCTCCTCACTGTCTCCCTCCAGAGTGACCCTCCTCGCCTGCCACCATTCATCGTCAGAGGCGTTGATGACGTGAAGGATGTCTCCGTACTTAAAACTGAGTCCTTGGCTTGGGAGGCCACTGTCTTTGCTCTTGTCATAGTCAAACATGGCTCTGTGAAAGGAAACAAAGATATGAAGACAGGTGATCATATCAGTCTTGGGAACACTTCTGAACAGTTTGTCATATTTTATGTTACAGCTAACCTTTGCTTCTTCCCAAAAGGAAAGGTCTTGCTCAGAGAAAAACTTCCCACTGTGAAGTTAATCTTTAGAGAATCCCCTCTTTTTTTTTTTTTTTAAAGAGAAACTGAACAGTAAATATGGTATTTACTGTTTCACTTAATAAAGAGCAATCACCATATCAGAGTATCTAGTAAAAAACCTGGTAGCCAGAAGCTCCTCTTTTCACCTTGCTGACAGCAATTTGTGGCTGTTGAGCTTGTCCTTTGTTTACATTTCCCTGTGCTCAGACTGGGGGTGTCTGACAGACAGGGGTGCACTGGGAGCACTAAATACAAGGTACCAAAACCGTGCTCAGGGTAATGCATTTCTTTAGGTGAATGGATACATCTATCTTAGCGTCTAGTTCAGACCAGAAGTGAGCTTTCAACGGGAATCTCTTGATTATGCCCACTCGACATGGTCCCTGTCCTGCATCTGTGTTAGGTTGCACAGATTGGATTCTTGACATTTGAAACTAAACTGAAAGATGCCCTGACCAGAGTAGTGTTAGTCTGACACACACCTCTCCAGATGCAATCAGGGTGCAAGGAGCACCACGGCTATCACCGTCCACATCCAGTCCCCATGGGCTGCAGCACCTGCTCAAGCAGCCCTAGCTCTTTCCTTTGATGTTGAAGATGTTTTTCACCAGTTTGAAGTGGAACTCTAGCTTGGGTATGCCTATATAAAAAATCCCATGTATAGGACATGTGTATTAACGTAGGGCACATATAGAGTCTGGGGACTCCATAAGCACAAACTGAGAGCTGGCTTTAAGGGTACTGAGTTGTGGCTGGGTATAGTTCAGCATGAACTTACTACCTAAGTATTCAACCCAGATCCTGGGAAAGATCTCCAGTGTGCCCTGAGCTCTGTATTACCCAGCTACAGTAATACCAGTTCTCAGCTTCATCTAGTCCTATGCCTGGCACTTACAGTCTTCAGGGTAGATATACTCCAGTTTCTCAGGGCAAGACCCTACACATGAATCCCAGCAATGCTGGACAGGAGTGCAAGTTGCTCATTGGAATTACGTAGCTAAAAATCCAGATCTTGTTTTTTTACGGGAAAAAAAATAAATGGGAACATTTTTCCCATGTAAAATATTGTTTAATGATCATGCCTGTCAAGAACTGATGTTTATTTCCTATAGGGAAAATAATATGATTGTAATCCTGACTACAGAAATGTTAGATCAGTAAAATCCCAGGAGGGGTATAATAATTCCCACACTTTTATTGTCAGAAATAAAGCCATGGCAATCTCTTCAGTGGTAAACACTTCTGTGAGAAGGACTTGATATAATTAATTGTTGTTCATTGTAGTGTAATTGCAGAGAATGATTATAGAAGCTTTATGGGTAGATTTAAAACACTCAAGGCTACCTCTCATAATGAGGAGAACTTAAAAAAAAAGTTATGAGTTATAACTATGGAACCAAAATAATTAAAAGCTCACTAAAGCTCTCATCCTGCAATAAAGGTCTGGTTCAGGAGGAGGAAATTGCTATTTGTGATATGTCTTTTCTTAAAGAGTTTACAGTCATGTACTAACATCTTCAGAAAAGCCCAGATAATTCCCTGCTCTGAGGATGAAGACAATAAATAATCCTGCTGAATTTTGCATAATCCATGAGCTCAGATATGCTTGTGCCTTTCTTGGTAAATGTTCTTGGACTGCATGTAACCTTTGAAAAATTTTAATGGCTTAGTGGTGGAAATCCTTTAAAAACTTGGCTATAACCCAGTAAAAAATTACATTCATAAAGGATTCTTATTAGTAGGAGGTCATCTGCTGCCTTATCAAATAAGGCTTTCTGTGAGGACATATGATGAAGAAGCACACAAATCCAGAAGCAGCTAGGTATCATCAGTCTCTTAACCAATTAATGACACTGGAGATCACTGGAGAAAAGCCAATGCACTCAGAAACAGGCATACAACATATCATCCTGTTGGTATTGCCCTTATGTGCATGCAGAGGTCTGAGTTTTATCACTGTATTGAATATTTGTTGCCTCAAAAATTCACAAAATTCTGTGTATCTTGCCATGGAAGACTATCACCATCTCAAAACCCTGACCATACAGTTGGCAGCCATGCTGAAGACTGGGCAGATGTGATACAATCCTGAATCTACGCATAATTAAATTACTCAAAACAAATGACAATATCTTCTGTTGCAGAGAATATGCAAGACTGTCACATCCCAGATGTAAAACATGCCAAACTGGAAATGCTCCATCTTTGGCAAGTTATAAGATGACAAGTGTGTTTCCAAAGCAAAGTAGTAGAAAGAAAGTAGGGCAGTGTTCTTTGTCCTTGAACAGACATTTGTACCTCAGAGGCTATGAATTAACTTAAAATCACTGTCTGCCATCATGCTAGCTGATGTTAACGACGGACGCAGATGGCAATGTTTGCCACTGACTTTCTTTGATTGAAGTAATCATGTGCAATGCTAATTAAAATGAGATTACAGATCTCAGACAAGAGAATTTTTGAGCACACTTTTCACTGAGTGAGAGATTTTTTGGCTGCATGCACTACAGATGTTGATTACTCCATTAGTAAATGAAGATGATATGAGAGCTGACTTCAGTGCTCTTTCCTAAGCATTTCAAATTAAGAGCCAGGTTTAAGTTGATAACATAACCATATTTAAGTGTACAACTTTGATAACATTTCTGGCTCTATAAAACATACTTTTGCACGTTGGCAGTTGGCCCAGCTGGAAAACAAATCTTCACTCTAGGCACCGTTGTATTCATGTAGAAGTTACATGACTACCTTGAGCAATAGAGACACCTAGGCACACTCATCCTCACTGCCTCCTGTCAGTTCTTGGACCATAAGTGCAATTTGGATCTCTACATGTCCAATTCCAAGCTGTAGTTTTATTTATTTAAGAGGCTGACATGTCATTTCTAATTTTCTACTTGATGAACAGCACCCACTTCTCTTTGTGCTCAGTCTTGCAGGTAAAACCACATCTGCATCTGTTGAGTGTCAACCAAAGTGATACAACATGAATGCAACCGCACCTTTCATTTGGTAAAAGAACATGGCAAGGCAGACAGAAAAGATGGATTTTTTTTCTTTGCTCTTTCATGATTTTGGACAATGGCAGCCCAGTCTCCCAGGATGCCATGCTACATCCTGCAGGCACTGAAACTTTCATCAGAAAGGAAAGTTCAGCTCTCAGCGAAGTCTATTTGATCTATACAAACTTCTTTACAGAATCAGAGAGTCACAGAATCACAGAATGACCAGATAACAAACTAAGGTATGTTAGATACCTTAGATAGGCTCTGCCATGGCAAGGGGAATATCAGAGGAAAAGCTAAAATGTAGTAGCACCTTTGCAGAATCTTATGTGTTGAGGTGAGGACACAAGAAACCCAGTCCAGCAGGAGACCCACCATCCCACCCCTCTCTGAGAGATGAGCACTGATTTTCCTTCCAGTTAGAGTAGGACCAACATGATGAGGACCTGACTGCCCTAACTCTCAGCGACAAGTACTCTTCCAAAATGAGATGTCTAAAAGAAACAGCAAAGTGTTACTCAAACCAGCCAGAGGATTTAACCCATGAAGATCTGTCACAGTGCCCCTCTCTCTGTGATGAGTTGGAGGTATCTCCACACGATACAAGCACATACAGCGCAGGTGCTGGGGAGCCTGCTCAGCAGAGCTAAAATGCTTTCTGAACTTGCTAACATGACTATATGTTTTCATAAGGCTGAGTCTGCTTATTCATGGGTTACTTGGGCAGTTCTTCAAGGCGCTCAGCCATAACTCATTTTTAGTGTCTTTTACTGCAATTTTAAAGAGTAATAATCTCGATAACCTTAGAGCTTTCTAATGGCACTTATCTGACAGGATTGGACACTAACAGCTTCTCCTTTTTTTCTCCACAACTGATAAAAGCGCATCTTAAAGAGCAGTTCTTCTTCTTTCAGATGTTTTATATCCTCAGCTGGCTGCTTGCATCCACTGTTCAGCTCTTTTTGGATCATATAGGACAGAACCAAGAGCTCTACAAGGCTTTCTCTGTGGCACTAAAGGCTCTTTTTCCTGTCAGGTGATTAAGTCTACTTTTGAACTAGGATAGTCCATTTTTAATAACAAAGGAATCAGTTTAAATTACTTAACTTTCATTTTAGAGTTGTCACCAATGCTGTGATCACAGCAGCATCAGAAAAAATCCTGTTTGCCATCCTCTAGACAGTGCATTTCACAAACAAGACCCTGGGTTACACAGGACAGATTACACATTTTGAGGTTAAAAACACAGTGATTACTCTGAGATGTGGATGAAACACTGAAAGAGAGAACAGAGCTTGCTGCAAACTAGTTAAACAGATGTGGTGATATCATGATTCAGCCATCTTAGTTCCCTTATTAGAAAAAGAACAATAAGAATGGTTGTGATTATCAAAGGCCTAACGTAGATGCACCAAATTTCCATTAACACCTTTAAATTTTTTTCCTCAATTCCCAGTATCTGCATGGGTTTGGGAAAAATTTTTAATATCTGTACAACATTTTGAAAGTGAAAAGTGCTATTCAAGTGCTAAGTGTTGCTGCTGTCTTCTTCATGAAAGTCTGCTGCTTGTAGAAAATTAAGAAACACTGTTCTGAGAAGTGAAGCGAAAGGTGCAAACATTTAGACCAAGCTGAACATCACAAATATTTAAGATTATGTGAGTTGTGTTTCCTTGACATTATTCCAGACTTCAGAAATGATCATTACACTGGGCTAATCCCAGCAGTAATTTGGACAGAACCTAACAGGTTTTATTTTTGTGCTTGGGTGCTTCTTAGTCATTTTTAGGAACCCACAACACGAGACAAACGTTTCACAACAGCACCAAAACTCATTGCTTAAAAATAGTTTGAAATGAAAAGAGTGCCATGTGCCAAACTGTAATATACTGCCAAACATGCAGAGGTGTCCACATGGCAGTGAGGACCACTAAAATGGAGGCATTTTTTTACCTCCACTTAGTATAAATACTTCAGCATTTGAGGTATGTCCAAAAGCTAAGTTGCAGTGCACAGTACATTTCTATTTCTAATGACACCTATTCTTGCAGCTGGAGTAATAAATGTTTGAAATAGGGGAAAATATATTAGCTTCAAGGAAATAGCAAATCACTTCATTGAGCAGTCCCATATATTGCAGCCTACTGGCACCAACCATGCCTATACTCTTACCAGCATTTTAAGAATAAAAAATAGGATACAGAAAGACTAAGTGCTGTTGCTAAGCCTGTGGGTGAAAAGGGAATTTAACAGAGAAACCTAGCTTCTTCAGCTAATGTTGTAAACACCATTTGTAAGTTAGTAGCACTCACAATCTTCTTGGCCAGGCAAAGGATATTAATGCGTTTACAGCACAGCGATATATTTTGCTTAATGTCCCTGCATGTTCAGTGCAAAACACCAAAATCTTCAACTCCCATATCACTGCACTATGGCCAGTAATCTCAATTCGATACAGTTCAGGTACCGCATGGCAGCTTTATTTGCATCTTTGAAATTACTTTCTTCTTCTGGCACAGATGGGAGTTTGTACATAAATTTACAGACTGCTCTTTGCCATTTACTTGATTATGAAACGACAACAACATTTAGCAAGAGAGATCTTCATCTTCTGTAAACAGTCCTAACTCTTCTGCAATCTGCCAGCATATCTTCATTTACACCACTTAAGGATATTACTCTTTTCTCTAAAAAATTCCTTAGCAGAGATTCTCAGACATCAGGCTTTATAGCATCATCATAAGGAAAAGATACTTTTTTCTCCTTCCTCTCCACATCTGTCCTACCTCTTGCTCTATTGTTTGGTTTTTTTTACAGATGGGGCAATTCAGTGCACAGAGATTTAATCATTTGCCTGGGTTTAGACAGTAATTCAGCATCAGAGTCAGAATCAGACCCCAAGTTTCATAGCTGTTTTTTCTGCACTCTCAGTAATAGATATATTTCCACCCACTTATGGGCTCAGCTTGAAGAAAACATTAGAAGAAAATGAAAAAGACCCCAGCATAATTCATTGCTATAGCTACAACAGAACACAGCAGCACTGCGAGAGAAACAGCCTTTGCAATACAATTAAGATGCTATTAAAAGGGTTAATTTTTCACATAGTGGCACATCAGTAAACACTTTCACCTTCTCCTCCCAACTTTGTCTCCATCTGCAGAAGCTGAACAGGTAAATCCTACATGTAGAGTGTAGAAAAAAGTTACTCTCTCCTTATGAGGTGTGGGAAGATCTGAGGTGCTGCTTGCTGTAAATGGAGGCTGCCAGAATAGCCCCCTGCACCAAGGATGATCCAGACATACATTGTCACCTCCTCTGAAAGAGTGGGAGGTGACTGTTTTATTAGCTTTTATTAGGAGTATACTACAACAATGTGGTTTCAACAAAAAAATCTGAATGTTTGACTTGTTACATAAAACCCAAAGATATTGTGATTCTCTTCTCTCTTCTCTTCTCTTCTCTTCTCTTCTCTTCTCTTCTCTTCTCTTC
>JAOXJM010000001.1:207916396-207946407 GCA_026413425.1 Tringa solitaria | reverse complement strand
TCTCTTCTCTTCTCTTCTCTTCTCTTCTCCTCTCCTCTCCTCTCCTCTCCTCTCCCACCATTTTTGCATTTTCCGTCTTAATGATTTTGCACCTCTTCATGGAGCTGATCCCTAATTACTGCAGTTAGGCTGAAAGGTCAGTGTTCGCAGCACCTGTGTTACCAAATTCAGTCATGCCAGGGCACTGCAACATGGTTGACATGTTCCCTTTGTAAGTTAGCACAGGGCAGGGACTGTTCCCAGCAACAGTTTGAATGCACCTCCCTTTTATGGGGGAGAGTGAAGAGAAGGACATAAAAGAAGGGATACAGGCTGTTGTGGTAGGCCGTAGAGGATGCTCCCAGGCATGTGTAGTTTAGAGTGTTAGAAAAGCTGATGGAGAACCTGAAGGAGTGAAGCTGCCCTTATGGCACCTTCACTCTACCAAATCCCGTTGCACATTTGCATCCAAGCCTTTTCCATTTGCTACCCTATTGCCTCTTTACTTCATTCAGCAATTTCTCCTTTCAGCCCAAGCCATTCTTTATCATTTTGCTCCTGGTGGGAATTTGGCAGAGAGTTATGCCATGGGCTTCAATGAAAAAAGGATTGGAGACAGTAGCATTAGTTCCAGAAAAATTTCACTGAGCAAAGGGAGATATTTTCTTTATGGTGTTTACATCAGGAAAGAGGACTGCCATTTGTCCTCAGGGAATATTTTGTTCCTTTTACAGATCTGACCACGATTCTTAATGTCAGCTCCCATGAGCCAATGTTTATGTTGTTGGGCTTTTTTGGGTGTTCAGCAAGTGCTCGTGTTCTCTGCAGGAAATGGGTTCTTCTGTATTGAAAAGATTTACCACAGCATTTTCAGAAGTATTGATCAATGAATGTATGTTGCGCTTTCATGGTCTTGCTACGTAGCAGCATACGAGGTCCTATGCTAAAGGCAAAAATCCCTCACAGCCCACAGTGAAGAAGGACTGAACACTTTTGTGTTTCAGCTCTGGGCATGGACAGAACTCATATTACTCCCAGGTTTGCCTGGCTTTAAGATCTTCCAGCAGGACCTGAAAGCTGGCTTGAGAAAGTGAAGCTCTTTCATGTCTTCTCTTGTGCTGGCAGAAAGGGAATTCATTTCAGGGTGCGCCCTCTTTTTGTTTCTTTGACATTTTACAGGGCATAAAACAGAATCCCCCTTCTGCTTGCAAACATCTGAAACCAGTATCAAGCTGTGAGCATGTGCCTCCACCCTTTCCATAATATATTGACTAGGAAAAACTGGCTGCCACTTCCATCTGTGATGAACACAGAAGCGTTTATATACATCTACATTGTACTCAACGTATTCCAGATTTGCAGCTTTGAGGTTTGCTTCAAAACTGGGAGAGCATTGGGTCTCCCAGTTAATTAGATTTAGCCTTAGGTATTTTGAAAACTCCAGAGAAGATCTGCAGGAGCGTCTCAATTCTAGAGTGCTTCTTCTGTTGCATGTGAAATTTCACAATAAAACCCCAAACTTGTGATTAAGGTTTGAATTTCACAGCAAACTGGGAAACTTTTTTTTTAGAAGAAATTAGATCATTTTTCACTAACCTTAGATTCATAGTATTGTTTATGCTGGAAAAGACCTTTAAGATCTTGAGTCCAACCGCTAACCTTTATCCATCAAGGTCCCACCTTGATCTGGCTTGAGGATTATGCATCAAAATTATATGAAACTTTCGGGTTCTTGGGTTTGTTTTTTTCTCCCCATGTGGATGAAGTGAAGCTGCTGCTTGACAGCATCTCTGGTTTGTGTCTGAGGAGTCTGTGCAGTTTCTCAGCACAGATTCCTATGTTGTGACGTTTAAGATTATCCATTTCCAGAAAGGAAAAGAAAAGTGACTGGATGTCAAATCAAGGATACTTTAAACTACAGGGTAATTTACTTGAAATTGCAACTTGTGGGTTGCACAGTTTGACACAAGAGTCAAAGAGTCATTCTGTGATTCTTAGTTTTAAAGAAATAGTAACTTATTTACTGTCTGCAAATATTCATTTTGGTATTTTTTTCCTCCAGGGAAAATGAAATAAAAAACCCCCAAAAACCCAACCCCCCAATAAATAAAATAAAAATATTTATTTCAAAAATAAAGAGACCTTAAGAGAATACTGTGCAGCACTGCTTATAGCCACCGCCCACTCTCCACGGTCCCAAATGTATCTCCCTTCTAATACAGAATACACTGTAAAAAATCACTGCATTTTTTTTTTTAAATTGGTCTATGATAGTTCTAAATATTACAATAGCTCTCAAGGACCTGATTTGGGTAATTGGGTTTTTTAGGTCCCAGATGCCCTGTAGCTTGCAATTGATTTCTCTTATACCTAATCATGACCCATATCCGTTACCAGCTTTTAAAATTATATTGTGGCCAGGCTGCCCACAGAATTCATTCTGCTTCCACTGAGTTCTAATCAAAAGGAAATTTTCAGCACATGAAAGAACCCCACTGATAACATAATTATTACTACCAGCCAGATATATGATGGCTTCTTTGTTTTTTTGGACAAGGATATTAGACATCTGGAGAACTAAAGTAAGAGAGAGCTTTCCTACAGAAAAATGATCCACATTTATGATTTATATAATTTGAACATAATGGTGACAAAAAGAGTGCTAAGAGATGGACTAGACACTAGTACTGATAAATATCCTACCAGCCAAAATTCAGACATTTACAGGAGCAAAGTGAATATTATTTTTTTTTTTTTCAGAAATCAACATTTCAGCCAGAATATTCTTACTTACTTCTGTGGAAGAAGTGTAAGATATGGGGAAATATACAGTCTTTCCTAGCATGGAAGTGTTCTTTTGTTCACATCATAATAATTCTGTTTATACATTCCAACCTTTAGAGATTATTTTTGAAAAGGAATTGTTCTCCAGCTGTTGAAAAAGTGTAGACAAACAAAACTAGGAGAAAGTATTAATGAGACATAACCTTAGCTGCTTTTAATGAGAGAGGGCACTTTGGAGAAGCCAAGATATTCCTTTGCAATAGCTCTTTCTTAGTAATGGTTTCTGCTTAACCTCAAATGTTATCCTTTGACAATGAAAGAGTCAGAAGTTGGATTTGCATTGTTATTGCATTCACTGACTAGGTTCTTCTGATATAATGAGGTGTCACATGCATACAGGAGCTACACCATGGAAACCCACTGAAAATTATTATGGAAACTAATTGTCCTGCCTAATGTGGAGAAATGTACTAAATCCATAAACTCTGCTGGATGCAAGTATTTGAGAAATCACAAAATCCTTTTGTGTCTAGGCCAAAACTTGAAGAGCTCATCAAGGGTTTACTCAATCAGTGGGAGGTTGCTGATAGAGTCAGTCCTTTGTGTTTTAGCACAGACTTCATCAGGAAGCAATACAATTAATGTTTGATTTTGACTGTCTCTTTTAAAGAAGAAGGGTGATTTTGCAAGACTCAAATGCTATCAAAGCCTAAAACTGTATTTTTATGGCACAAAGGTCAAGTGACTCTACGTAACCTCTAGTTTGTGAGGCCAAACATGAAATCTTGAAAGGCTTCAGATTTGCAATGTATAACTCTATAAAGATCAATAGATATGGAACAATGCCAAAGGCCTGACCTAAACTCAGCTGAAATCTTCTAAACTGCAATGGAAATAATGCAGAAAGTAGTCTGAAAGAGTAAGAACTGTGAGATGAGATTTACAATTTGGTCAACCGGTTCTGTGGATTCCTTGATCTATCAACCCTCACCTATCATATAGAGGTTTATCCCACTAATTTTTATTCTGTGACTGGGTTAAACCAAACCACCCTGGTAGATGATATTTCCTATAAACCTCCATCTTCTGGAGTGAAATGAATACTTCAAAAGCTCAGTTTTCATTTGTGTCCCCTTCTCATGGAGAAAAGTTTGAAAATAACATACCAGAATATGCAGAAGCAAAACCAAAAAAACCAATAAGGGCAAATAAAACTAATAGTCTTTGGTGTCACCTCATCAATGTCAAAATATTGTGATTGTTTCCTCTTTTTAATGGTTAGATTCGGTGGTTTTACTCGGTGTGTGGTTATCAATCCTCTCTAGAAATACGCTTAAAGAAAAAAATGCTGATCAGCCACTGTGACCAAAAATATTTAATGGCAGCAATATGTGTTTTAATATTTATTAAGCAAAGTTGCAAGACGATGATGCTAAACTTCTTAGTTTCCGCTGTTTAAACACAAAATGAAGCCCATGCTACACTGAGCTCCTTGCAACTCATCATTCACTCCGTTGCGCCGCGCGCACCCCCCTTCCCTGGGAGCCCTGGCTCTCACGCACTCAAAAGCGGGATTAAGGGTAACATCAGAAGTTCCTGCATCCCATTTTTAAAGGTAAATTAAGCACATCTGAGCCTAGGTTTTGTTGGCTTTCAATGAAGATTAGACTTTGAATTGCTAAGTCGCTTTGAAAACGTTACTCTAAGCAGCTTTAAGATTGACAGAATTTGCCTTAAGCTGCTCCAAGGCTGACAAGAGGAAGGTCTGGTACAGCAACAGAAGCGCTTTGATTCCTTGCTTTTGGTTGGTGCTAGGACCTGGGATAAGCCTTTTTTTTCTCCTGTACTGTGAATGAAGCTCAGAGTTTTGATGGTTTTGTCCATAATGACACTTCCTTATTCTGTGTGCTGTTTCTAATTTAAGCAAGGACACTAAGCAACAGAACTGGGACCTTTCATTTTAATATTGTCATTTAAAATGAGTCCTGTGACAATAAAAAGCCTAAAAATAAATCTTCCAGGAAAACCAGTTGTGTTCTTCTCACTCCCCGTGCAGTGAAAAGTTTCTACCTATGCTGGCTTAAGTTTATATTGATTTTAAAATATTCCTCTGTCCAGCAGAATATTTTTTTTTACGATGAGCCTCTATGTCTACTTAGCAATTAATTTTTAGATGGGAAATGTTTATCAAAAGCCATGTCCTTAAGTTTAATATCCAAAGCAATAATAGCAGTCTCTTGAGTCAGGATCCTAAAATAATTTTCTTTAGCATTTGAGTAATCTGACCAATTTCAAGCAGATTACAGGTACTTAAAGTTATGCATTGAGACTTATCTGTGCCATAACACATTGTATGTAGCAGAAAATAATGGATGCAGTGCATTTCTAATACTACTCAAATTTATTTTACAAAAATTTATTGCACATTTCAGGATGTAAAACTCAGTTTGAAACCTCACACACTGCTACCATTTCCTAAGCCTAAATCAAATAATTGTGTCATGCTGGAAGCTGGAACTGATACACCTTAATGTTAGATTTGTTTGTGCAGGAAATACAAGACTGAGGCAGCAATGATAAAAATCTAGTTTATGTCTTTGGAAGCTATAAATGAAAGTAACTCCCTCCCTGGTTTATAGGTTATTCTGGCATTTTTCCTCTTTTTTTTTTAAAACATTGAATAACTCCCTTTACAAAAAGGGGTTTGTAGCAGGGAAAGTTATAGATAACATCAGTTTAACAAGCATGTCTTTGTGTGTCATGATTTTCATGGGGTGAACCAAAATTTTTCTCCTCTTATGAGATGTCCTGACATTGATGAGGCTTCCTAGAGAGGTGGTTAATGGCCCAAAGCTGTCAGTGTTTCAGAGGCATTTGGGCAATGTCCTTAACAACACGCTTTAAGTTTTGGTCAGCCCTGAATTGGTCAGGCAGTTGGCTTGAATGATTTTTGTAGATCCTTTCCAACTGAAATTTTTCTTTTCTATTCTATTCTATTCTATTCTATTCTATTCTATTCTATTCTATTCTATTCTATTCTGCTTTGAAGGAGGAAAAGCTTCTTTAAGAACAACAAAATTTGTCATTAATAAGGAAGATGCACGAGGTAAACTCTCTTGCTTCCAATGTACGAAGGAGGAGCAAATCCCACTCTCCCAATAGGGAAATCCATGGAAACTATGACAAGAACTTTTCTGAAGATCCAGTCCTTGATATAACAGACCACATAGGACTAAGGAACAGCGCTGGACCACATTCACATTTGCATTACTTGGGGATAAGTTCATCACTAGTGGAGCTGCTTTGAATGTGTGGGTGAGGGCAGAATCTCCCCAAGAGGATGGTGAGCATTGGTTCAGGCAGTGAAGAGAGGTTCTGCAGTCCTGGGGGATAGCAAAAACTCAGCTGGACAATGCCCTGAGCAACTTCATGTAATTTTGATGTTGACTCTGCTTTGAGAGGGATGTTGGACATACAACCTCAGGATTGTCTCCTCCAAACAAATTACCTATGATTGTATCTATTCAGGAGGACTGAAGTATAAAATATGTTGAGACACAGAAGTTTATCTCAGATCATATTTATCACTTTTGGGCATATAAATAATTTTTAGTTTATATTCTGAATGAAAAGACAGTCAGACTTTGGTGTATGAGAAACAGCATTCTCTGCAACGGGTTAAAATAATTCACTTTTCTGAAAAGTTCCTTGATGTATGCAACTGAGGATGGTACAAAGATGCTCAAGCTAGGTACAACTTCAGGTGATATTCTCCAGAACTGTGCATTAGTATTAAGCCAATCTTGAAAGCACTAATGCCAAGATAAAGCCATACCTCACCACAGCTGATATGGCTGTACTGTAGTGGTTTGGGAACTACAGTGTGTCCAGTAGCCACCTTTGGGTGGTGTAGGCACCCCTGGTGTGACTCTGGGCTTAGAGTAGAGAGGCCTTTCTTTTGTTCACATTTTGGGAAAACAGATTAGGTGCAATGTAGATATTATTAGAGGAATCTAAACTCCCTAGACAGTAAAGGAGAGTGCAAGGTACTGACAGGAAAGGAAGAATGCAGAGCATTTGCATTAAATGAGAAAAATGGGCTGATATAGATGGCGTGAACATTTCTCTAATTCAATGTCCTGTTTCCCTACTTGTAAAATAAGAATACTTAAGAAGACTATTGTGAAGTGCTCAGAGAGTATGTTAAAGTGGCCATATCAATGTCTATGATGGGTAAATTAAACATAAAGGGTGAATTTTCTTTGATTTCAATAGAAGGAAGCATCTATTGAAGCTACATATTTTGTCAGAAAAGCCTGCAGTGTAAATTACACTGCCATTTAGTGATTGCTTATACAAAAACTGTGCCATTAAAATGAATTGAGTCTTACAAATAACAGAATAGAGGCCCAAAAGTAAATCCTTTTTTTTTGATTCGGACATCCCAGGGAGCCATGGAAAAACAAACAAGCAAGAAAGCGAACAAACAAATGTTTCTGACTGAAGAGATGCTTTTCTCACACTTCATGTGGACAAGATTGTTTGAAATATTCATCAATGACATTTTTTTCCCCCACTAATTCTTAGATTTTTTTTAGTATTTCATAGCCTCATTTGCAAGCTGTAGGAACTTCATATTTGTTCACTTCCAACACGGTAACAGCAATGCAATTTATTGGGTGATTTAAGGGCTGAATAAAGATGCTGTCTTTGGAGAAGGCTGTGGGGTACAGCTGGGAGAGGATCAGACCATATGTGCCCTGTTCCTATATGTTCCCTAAACATCTGCTGCTGACCACTGCCACACTTGGTTAGATGCACCTTTCTTCTGAGCTGGTCACTTTTATAGAGGAAAATAGATACAGAAGGCAGGGAACAAACTGCCTGCATGGCTTGCATTAGTGCCAACAGGAAAAAGGACATGGAAAATTTTCAGTGTTTAAAAAAATGAACAAAGCAATCCAGATGGAAAAAAAATCAAACACTTGAAATATCTGCAGGTGACAAATTAGGAACACTTGCAGCTTAAGAAGAATCAGATTGAACTCTTCAGTTTGCTGACAGTTTTCCCTGCATGTAGGTGATGACTCCTGCCAGTCAGTCAGTGGGGGAAGAGGAGTTCCCAGCACCTGGGATCCTGCACAGGCAGCCCATGGACTGTTAGACGTCTTAGGAGCTGGTAAAACTCACAGGGACAATTACTGTGTAGCTATGGAGTTTCTTCATATGTGTCAATCCTAACGTTATATCAGAAAAATTCTGGGCAGCACTATGCTCTGTGTCCTTGATTGAGGGCTGTGTTTGATGATTAGAATTACTTCAGCAACTCAAAAGCCTCTATAGCATATAGACTGCTGTGTTGCGTTAAACAGCAATAAGTAGTGAAATAGTAGTTTCAAATCCTCTTTGCATATCTACCTTAACTTTGAAGATTGACCACACCAAAGCCCCTGCTTCCCAGATGTGTTCTCTTTAAATAATTTTACTACATCAATACTGAAATACTTTTTTTATGTTCAACCGGTCTTATAGGATCATATGCTTTTTGGTTGTTCTATCACAACTTGTGGCTATCAATACAAATGCCGTCGTTTGAATAGTTTTCCTTATGTCTCTGTCTCATTAATTTAGTATTTCCCATCAAACATCAGCCAAAGAAATATCTGTTTCTCTAGCAAAGTCTGAAATATTTCTTTTCCATAGCTGTGATTTATCTCACTGCAGTTTTGTCATTAAGCTCTGCAAAATGAACGAAATTGATGGAAAGACTCCAGAATGAGCTTGTATTGTGGTGAGCAGCTTTCAGTTTATCTATATAAAAAAGGAAGTCAATACAAAATACAATGTGATTGAACAAATATAAATGAAAAAAATAGACTGTATAAAACAATTTATCTTCAAAGATTCCTTTGCCTTATGATCTCAAAATCTGTATCTTACAATCCTTATCTGAAGTTAAGAGCAAAAGTTTCTCTTCCTTTAAATAACAGATACAGGCACTATCTTCTTTACCAGACAGTTGTTCATTAAGCAAACCCTTATTGCAGCATGCGACTGCCTCCGAGGGATAATTTCAAAAAGTCTTCCCAAGTACTCCACATAGCAAGGCCACATCTGAAAATCTTTGTATCTCCTGCAGCTGTAGCAATAATTTACTGCCACTAATTTATCAGTCCCATAGCATTACTTGTCTTTAGTGAGGTGGCTTGAAAATTTTCACTTCCTTGATTTGTTTGTAAGAGTTTGTATTAACATTCCTCCCTCTACACAGGGCTGAGGGATCTCCTGCATGCAACAGTGGAGATTTCTATGCTTCCAGATAAGCTTGAAGTGAGCCTGCACCCAAGTCTGCACTCATTCACTGTTCAGAGACCAGCAGATGCCTGGGGGTTGCATGGCTCTGCACTGCCAGACTCTGCAGGGATACGGAGGAGAAGAGGATGTGCCCCTTCAAATCCTTTCATGACCAAGGTGCAAAACAGGACAAAGAAAAGCTGTGTCTTCAAATGCTTGTTGGCAGCTTTGTAAGACCAGCCCAAAGGAACCTGGGTACCTAACTCCTGGCTGAGCAGGTGGTGGGCACCAAAATAAGACTGGCAGCAAGGAGTCACTTTCAGCTCTCAATCACAGAGACCAACACAGAGACAGAGTCACAGTCATAGAGTCAGAGCTTCAGACACAGCTTCTGTCCTCTCTGGCTCTGGCTGCTGTAGGTATCCCAACACTCAATGTACTTTCTGCCATGAATCCAATCCTTGGCACCCAATTCATCTTCCCCCCCTCCAAGCTGATATCTGTTAGCCCCTGAGATCAGTCCTTGGGAGTTCTGCCCTCAAAGCTGGAGATAATTTTGAGGAACTGCAAACCTGAGTGTTTCATTACTAAGCATCCTTTACCACATGGCCGTCTCTGTGATCCTGTCTTTATAAAGCAAGGATGGATGGCATTTCCCTGCCACGAAGGAGAATAGTTAGGATAACTCCACTAAGGATCGTGCAGCATTCAGATACTAAATACCAATTACACAGGGCATTGGGGTGTAATAAGAACGCTTCGTAAGGAAAAGGCCATAGCAATAAAGCTAAATGGATTATTTACAATCAGCTCCAGGATGTGTTTAAGGATGAACCCACAGAAGAGACTTTCAGACCTGTCAAATCAATGGAACTGTCTGCACTTGATGTGTCAGTAGACAGAGTTTAATAAAAAATCAATAAAATGAATAGTAATAAATTACCGGATGAGATGAATGAGTCAAACATGTGAAAGTGGAAAATATGAAGCCAGTTTTTTCAAGGGAGATCACAAACAAATTAAATTTGACTTGAGTAACAGCTAGATCTACTTAGCCTCTAGAGGAACAGGGAACTCATGGAGCTGGAACACCACTTGGATTTCCAGAAAGCTTACGACAGACTTCCTTACCAAAAAAATTGATAAAATATTAAAGATATAGTGGTCTCAGACTGAAGGACTAGTAAATGTTTAAAGGACAGGAAACAAGGGTTAACAGACAAGATTTCATTTTCACAATGGAGGAATTTACATAAGTGATATAGAAAAGGTGGTGAAAAATGAGGCAATAATATTTACTGAAGACTCTGAAGTATCAAGGGTAACAAACCCAAAAACTGACTCAGAAGACTTTAAAAAGGATTTCAAAATGTCAAGTGACTGGATGAAATTCAATGTCTCTAAATGCAAAGTGAGGCATGGGGAATATCAGTCCTTGGTAAATGTACATACTGATATGGACTAGCTAAGTAATTACTCATCAGGGAAGAAATTGTTGAGACTTTGTATATTGTAACATGAATTTAATACTTGGCAGTAGTGAGAAAGGCAAATTTGTTCCTACAATTTAAGGAAATCATTAAAGAACCAAACAGAAATCCTTGCTTTTATACCATGATACAGACACCCACACACTTCTACTAGAGACTTGATCCCCTCATCCCAAAGAGGACCTGGAAAAAGACAGAGAAGGAGAAGAAAGGCCAGTAAGGGTAATTTTCTTACAGGGGCAGATTATGCAGACTAAACCTTCCCAGCTTTAAAAAAGATGACCAGGAAAAAGTATAATAAAAGTTAATGAAATTATGAATTTCAGGGAAGAGAGAATAGGGGACACTTGTTCACTGTTTCCACTGTAAAAGAAATGGAGGGAATCACAATGTAACCACTAACAGATAATGTACAGTATGCAATTAACCAGTGAATGTTGTAGAGTCTGAATATTTAAATGGGCCTAAAAAATTCTTCCAAAGAATTTGGAATTTAGAGAAGAATCCACCAAGGGCTATTTTTATGGTCTCTGAGTATCTACTGTGAGATTCTATTTGAGACAGAACAATGGGTGGGAAAGACCTTTGGTCCAACAGAGTTTGGTGGTCATGTTCACCTTCACACATTCACCCTAGACCACGGGGGCTTGGGTTTGATCTCTATAATTTGAAACAGTAGCCATTTGCCTGTGACAACCTGCTTGAAAGATAACTTTTATGTTTATGTCCTGCCATATTTGCAGAAACCAACAAAGGAATTCAAGCTGAAACCTCTTTTGCACACACACGATGCAGCTGCCCATGATCCAAGCATGAGGGTGGGACCCGGACTGAGCCAGGACCCACTCCCAGGTACAATTTTCTTCAGGCTATATAAATCACTGTCTGCAGCTCTGTTTCTTCACCTAGTCCTTCCTTCAGAGAAAGCTTAGAGATGTGAAAAACACTAATTGAGAGATGGATATGTTTATTTTTATGTTATCAAAACATTTCTTTCAGGCAACGCCCTTCCCTTTTCCTTTCTTCTGATGGCTAGGTTTAAAGGGATGGTGCAATTAATTTTTATGTGAAAGTCTTGGCACAGTTACTAAGGATTTTAAATAAAAATAATTTAAATTATTTTATGAAATATTATTTTGGGTAATTTTTTGGTTTTCCACTATCGACTAGTGTTGCATGATTACACGGATTGAAAACACATCACAGATTTAAGGGCACTGAAAAATCTTCCGAAAATGCAAATTTTACTGATTCTTTGCTTTCATGAAAAACTACAATATGTTTTTTGTTTTGTTACAGAATTTCACTGGTACAAGTCTTAGCACATACAAAAATTAAGAAAGTACCTATGTATGTTTAGGTTTGCCAGATAGTGAAAGCATGTGCATCTTCCTAACCTAACATGGTAATATTAGGTTTTTAACCAAATATTACATATATGCAATTTCCTCATACAGCATCATTTTTTTTTCCCAGTTAATCCAAGTATTCATCATTTTTAGAGAAAATCTCCCACTGAAAATCAAGGTCCTTTCACCTTTGAGTAAGGATATGAGTAGAAGGGTAATTTCCTGGAAACTATCTCTCATACCTCGTTAGTAAAAATGTTTGAATTTCTAGAGAAAACGATTAAATTGGCTTTTAAATAATTGTTGTAGCAACAACATCTAAAGAAGTGTTTTAAGAAATATTTCTATATGCTTACACCACGTAATAAACTAAATAGAAATATCACCATAATGTTCATGCAAAAAATGCCTTGGAGAAATAAGATGCCATGCATTCCCTAAAGATATATTTGTTCTTTTCTCTTGCTAAATGATTGACAGGGTAAAAAATGAAGTGATTAACTTTGAGCTGACAGAAAACAGCAACATGGGTCTGTAATGATGGCACCCGCGAGTGGCATAGTGTCCTACTTATCTGCATTTTAATGCAACAGCTGCTGGGTCTTTTGCAGTGTCTGCAGAATTCTAAAGAGAAGCAAGATTAGAAACAACAGTACATCTTTGCTACAAATGCCATGAAACTGGCCTTCACAAGACAGAGATTGACGAGAAAGTGTTGGGCATGTGTGAAATAATTATACTGGGGGAAGGGAGGGAAGCAATTCTTGTAACTCCTGACATCTATGTAAAAATATCCTGACATTTCTGAACCAACACAAGCCAGATGTGCAGTTTCATCGTCTACCAAATTTCCTCTAGACTTAGACACTTGTCTTGAAGAACTTTTTGAATCTGTACACTTTTCCTAAAAGAAGTTCATTACAAAAGGATGCAGATGCCTTATTTTTAGGCTGTGTTTATGCAGTAAGACACATAGATATGTGTCTTATAGATATGTAGCCACCAGAGAGTGTTCAGTCCTGCCAACTACTTTGCATCCTCACTGTCCAAGGCTAATCCCTTCTAGCAGATATGATCCACATTGTTCACCACTGGGCTCAGTGCCACATCCTATAGCCCTGAGAAATAATTATTTTATGAATGTGGTATACCTCCTCTTCAAAGTGGCTGAAGTAACATGAACAGTGTGTTGCAGCCTCACACACCATGTTTTACAGCATGACACCAGAATAGTGTTGCATGTCCTAAACAAGTAGCATGGAGGTGTATGGGGGGGGTGTGTCCAAGTGAAAGTCTGCCAGACTGTGTCATGCAAAGGGAACCAGACCCAGTGATGTCTTCTCCATGCTGCCCAAAGGAATCTCTGGAGTGATCTATCCTAAAAACAACCTATCTACACTTGGTCTGGAAGGGAACTGGTTACTTTGCTCTGAAAGAGAGCTTGGGAGTAAACAAGTGGTACAATGTAAGCAATCAAGGGATGGGTGCAAACCATCCATGGATTTGCACCCATCATCCATGGACCATGATCCAATGGTGCAAATCCATTCTGGATTACATAGTCATACCCAAAGGACTGTGCCACAGTAATATATTTTTAGAATAATACCATTTTGTTGGTGAGATATAACCATATCTAATGTACCACATTGCAGCAGCTGAAATTCCTATTTTGGAGTGAAATGAATTCATTAATGAGAATGTGGCTCACAAATTAACTACGATATTTTCTTTGCTAATCATTGATATTGTCTTTAAAATGGCCTGCTAGTTTAAAGGTTTCTTTGGGAGAAAATGGCAGCTCTGAGGGCTCTACAGCAGCATGAAATTCCAGGCTGGCTTGTGATTTGTTTGAGGCATAACTATGACTGTGATTGTAATTACCTTGGACTTTCTTGATGATCACTATTCAGAAAGGTTCAGATGATCCTGAAAATCAGAACCATTTCTAATCTTACCTCTTTGATAGTCACTTGAAGTACAGTAAGTTAAAAGGGTATTGAATACAGTCTATGATGAAACTTTCTGGAGACTGAAAGTTACTCAAAGCTGTGAACAAGATTCAGATTGACTATTTTTAATATCTAAAATGGGCTTAGGTGGATCTTAAGCACACAGGCCTTACTGCAAAATTCAGAGTTCCTACTCCCTTCAGTAGACCAAGTATTTTAGACTACATTTGCTCTCGTACATTTATGGGAAGCTGGCTCTCTCTCTCTCTCATTTAAACATTCATGAAATTCACATTAAAACCAAAGAAATATCCCAACTGCATTTAAACCCTAAAGGGGTCAATCTTATTATGCTTCAAATATGCTTAACAAATATATATAGAAAAGTGAATGCAGAAAACAAGATAGGCTAATCCTATTCAAAAATGCAGCTAGGAAATTTACCCTTTTCTAGTAGTCTAGTCATTAGAAACTTACTTGAGTAGGGGAAATTCAAGATTTTGCCACACCACTGACTCAGGAAGTGGGAGATAGACATGCAGCTCCCTCAGCAGACTGAAGGGATTCAAAGATAGAACTCTCTCATCTTCATAAAGTGCCTGAACCACCAGGTTCCATCTGTGGGAAGGACATTTTTCACCCCTTCCCTTGAAAAGACAGTGTGACTGAAGGGTCAAGAAGGTTAAAGTTTGGGAGAAGGTGGTGGGGACCACTTAGCCAGGGTCTGAAGAATGTCATCAGTGATTCCAGGCTGGCTTTGACAAAACTGCAATAATGCAGGGAAAAGGGATATGCGCCTGCCAGGGTGTTTTGCAAAATCTGAGGACCAACATCATCACCATCATCTTTTCCTGTTACATTTTAAACAGATATTGCTGCTCGGTAAGATGCCTATCCTCACTTGTACAATTTTGCTCTCAAATTCCCAGGAGAGTTGGTACGTAATACAGAGACTGAAGCCAGACTTGGGGCAAGAGTGAGAATTCAGACACATTCCAGCATTTAGTTTTTCTTCTAAGATAAATCCAGGGCACAGTGATCGAACCTAACCCGTCCCTAAGGTGTTGCCGTGCTCTGTAAGGGAGCTCCATTAAGGATGCATTTGGCCAAGCTCCATGCTTAGCACAGCAAAACTGAATTCCCTACTCAACACTTCCATTTACTGTACACAAAATTTATATAACTTGGGAACCTTGGATCACCCTCTATAGACCATGAGACGTTGTGACGCCAAAGCTGGGCTCCTGTAGCTCATACTATGGCCTGAAAGTTGTGTGTACTTCTGTCAGTTCTATTTGAGTCAGCTATACTCACTGTTTCTGCATCCTCACCCACCTTCCAGAGGATTGCTTGCTCCTACAAGCCACCTTGGAAAATGCTTTTAACAAAGTCAGTTCTAAGTTTCTCCCCCCATTAATTGCAATAATGTTTTTTATACAGGCTGCTAGATTCTCTGCTTTGACCAAGAAGTCAATTCTCCTTGAAGTGACACTGAAAACTATTCAGTATGGAGAGGGGTGGTTCAAGGTCTGACCCACTTTGTATTGACTTGAGGGAGAACAAGAGTGTGCCATGTTGCTGAATGGCAACATCAATTCCTTAAACACTATGCACTGAGATCAATGAAAATAAATCAATACATCACTTTCAAAATGGTGTCATGGAAAGAAGTCTCATAGGCTTTCCCTTAAGAGGTAAAAGAGGTAAAGAACAGCATTTGCTGCACACACAATAGACCAAATACTGGGAAAGTCCCACAAAAAAATGCATTAACCTTCTTCACAGACTGTCACCAAATGGGATTATCTCAAAGCTCACTTTGCTCCCTGCCATTAAGAAGAGCAGCTCATCCCTGAGTTTCACTAAACAAAACCTAGAAGTTTACTAAACAAAATGAGATTATCTTCTGCCTACACAGCATAGGGATGAGAATAGGATTTAACTTAAGTTAGGAGTGATGTGATAGCAATTAAAAGGTTTATGTTATTACAAAGGTCTGGGACAACCTGAAAAAATCAGAACTTTAAAACATGGGAACTGTCATACTACCATGCCTTGCTACAATTTATGCATTTCTTCATTTCCAGTTAACATGAATCTGAAAAGAATACTGTTGAAACAGAATAATTTGTATGGTTGTGTTAGGTGTAGAAATATGTTTTCAAGTAGTTAAAATTCTTTTGTTTCCCTCATCCCACTTAATTAATTTTGAGGGGTGATTTATTTGAGAAGAAGACAGGCTGAAAGCAGAAGGCATTAATGATGGTTAAATTATGGTTTAGCTGATGTCTTATGAAATTTGACAAAATAGTCGTATTATTGAATGGATCAGAATTTATTGTGATGCTCTTGTTATATGAAATTGAATTGTGATGTTATTCAACTGAGTAGAATTCTTAGAACACTAAAATACATCATTGATAAAGGTATATTTTTTCAATTACCATTTTATTTGAATACTGATGCAAGGACCTGAATGGAGTAATCTTTTAGAGGAGTGTAATCCCATTCTTTCTGAAACCCAGTAAGGACTGAATCCAAATTAAGCTAGAAGAACTCATTTGAAATACAAAACTGGACTGCAAGAGTGGAAATGTACCTCAAGGGATGGACTATAGTTTCAAAACATTGCCCTGGGGAACAAGTACTGAAAAGGGAATCTCACTAATTTGATTCCCACTCAACCCCTAAAAATAATAGATGTCTATAACTATAATGACAGTGAACATCCTCTAGGTTTGTGCATTACAGCCTGAGCCTGCGACAGCCAAAATCCCATCCACTTCACTCTGAGTTCCAGACAGACACAAAACCACGGCTGTGCAGGGTTGAAAGAAGCGAAACTTAATGACTGTAGCTGTGCTACTGAAGTAATGAAGAGTTGAAAAGTGTGACTGATGAGCTCTTAGATGATGGATTAATGAGCAAGATGCCTGTAGTTCATCAAAGAACTAATGGAAATCTACACAAGGTACCTGCAGTATACAATGGAGAAAGATGTGGAGACCAGGAACCATCCAAATATAACATTAAAGAGAAGGACAGAGCAAGAACAGAACAGAACAGAGTGATGTTAATTTTGACTCCTATGTATATTTCATATATGTTAACCAATTAGAGCATAAAAAAGGCATGATGGAAAATAACTTGCAGAAGACCATGATTTAATGTATAGGGGACAGATAAAATGTGAGTAAAAGAAAGATGCAATTTGAACATTTTTTAAAGTTTGAGCTACTAAGCAGACACTACTGTGTGATCTTTGATGATTGGCACCCCATGTTATACACAAAAATGCAGTATGTAGGGGTGGAGGCAGGGACAGGCTACAAAGGAGGAATTTAGCAATGTTGCCCAGGCATGTAAGGGATGGCTTCAGGAAAGCCAAAGCTCTGTTTTAGTTGAGGCTTGCCAGGAGTGTCAAGCTCAACAAGAGCTTTTACACCTACATTGCCAGTAAAAGCCTGAACAAAGGAAATGTGAGTAAAGCTGAAAGATGGGGTTCAGTAATGAGAATGACCAGTGGTTGAGGACCGAACTTGATCCATGTAAGTCCATGAGACCTGAAAAGCTGTGTCCAAGAAGGTGGAGAGAACTGGCCAATATCACAGGCAGGCCTCTGTCGTCTTTGAAAGATTGTGGAGATCAAGGGGAGTCCCTGATGACTGGAAATGTCAAATCCATCTTCAAAAAAAGATGGATTTGAGGAGCTGAAATAAGGAGCTACAGGCTGATCAACCTTCCTTTTGTGCCTAAGAAAGTCAAGGAGCAAGTCAATTTGGATCACATTTCTGAGCACATGAAGGAGAAAAGAAGACAGGGAACACTGAGCATGAACTGACCATGAGTAAATCATGCCTGGGTAACCTGATGGCCATCTAGAATAAAATGACTGTGATTGAAGATGAAAGTGAACCATGGAAGTCATCTATCTTGACCTTAACAAGACTTTTGTTTCTTGCATCCTGAGACATTCTTGTATCCAAGCTAGGCATTATGGTCTGGATGGGTGGACAACAGGTTGGGTAAAAGACTGGCCAGATATCAAGTTCTAAGGATTGTGGTTAATAAGTTGTACTCTACCTGGAAGACAGTATGAAGTAGGGTATCAAAGAGGTCTATCCTGGGATGTCTATCCTGGGGTCTATACCTGTCATGTCTAACATCTTTATCAATGACTTGGAGGAGGTGAGATATATACTCATCAGGTGAGCAGACAGCACTACATTGGGTCCACCTGACAAACTTGAGAGTGGGGCTGACATCCAGAGCGACCAAAGCAGGCTGATGGATGGGGTCAATAGGAACCTTGTAAAATTCAAGAAGGACAAATGCAAAGTCCTGCACCTGGAACAGACTAACCCCCTTATTATCATGGCTCAGCGACTGACAGTCTGAGGAGCAGCTCTTCAGGCCCTGGGAGTCCTGGGGGATGGCGAGCTAGGCACAAGCCTGCCATGTGCCTTGGCAGCAAAGTTGCAGGAGGGTTATTGCTTGTGCTTGACATACTGAAATGCCCCAGGGCATCATTGGAATGTCCTGGTAGAGAAGGAAAAAAACCTCCAGCTTTCTGAATCTATGAATATTGTTATAACCACAGGACTATCCATTATTAGATGTCTGTAGTGGTGACAGTGAGGAAGTTTTCCAGGCAAGTTTAGCAGTCTACTATCCTTTAATGTACAAGAACTATCCACAAAAATGTTCACTCCTCACTGTGGGAAGCAACCTCCTTGTTCCATGTCTGATCTGGGGACTTGTGCTCCAGGAGGCGTTTAACCCTTGTGTAATGGGAATAGGAGCCATTTCCACCCCAGGAGACAAGGTATTCTCAGCAGGGGCCTGGAACGGAATAGAAACAAGGAATACATCCTTCTAACATTACTTTCTTTTGCTCATAGGAAAAACAGGACGACTGAGGCCATCATAATTATTCTATTATCGTAATTTTAAGCTGCATATGCACTGGAGTCAAATGCTTTCCCTACATTAAAGCACGAAGTACAATTTCATAGGCCTTCAGGAAACGTAAAGAACAGCTCCCTTCTGCATGATTTCTCAGCAATTCCAAACTATAAACATCTAATTTTTATTTTACCAAGCACATGATCAATTAATCAGCCATTAGGGAAATCTATGTCAAACAAAATATTGGCAGAGGAAACTCTAGCCTGCCTAGTCGATTACAGCTTTTATCAGTGAAAGATGTTAAGAAACCAGAAAATAAATTCTAAAATTAGTTAATGAGCTCAAACAAAGTTTCAATTATTCTCGCAATTGGGGATGATTAGATTATTCTGTACACACACTGGGAAAAATAATTCACAGAAGCACAGAATCTTTAAGTCCCAGACTGTCATGGTTATGTAAAAAGTATTTATATTTTCATACAAGCATTTCTCACCAGGTCTAATTACACCAAATTACTTCTGTTGGTACTTCATTCTTCCAAGAAGAGTCTGCATAGCTAATTTTTAAAAGGATTTTTACCCCATAAAGTCTAACTATCTACATAATGTAAGCAGAGGTGAAGCACATCAAGAAAAACATATCCACTGTTTGCCTTCAAGAGATTGTAGTGCTTCTGGTATAAATATCATTCAGAAAGAATCTTACTGAAGTATTTGACCTAAATGTCAGCAAGTCTGCTTTCTAACAATACTCAAAGAGAGCACAAGTGTTGGTTTTGCCCACATCTCAATGCTTCTGAGCCTCTCTTGTGGGTGTAGCCTTTTTGGTATGTAATAAACACACAATTACAATAAATATTCCCTTTTTTTTACTGACTGAAAAGACAAATTCCTTAACATAGAAGACTATATCTCTTGACTAAGGGTGGAGACAGATCAGGTTCTAATAAGCTTTAACTGCTGTCAGCTCATTTCCAGAACAGCTCTGCAGAGAAATAATAGCACTGAAAACTCCACAGATTTTTACTTTTCTTTGTTCTACCTCTCATAACAGAAACGGATGAAAAGTCGGATGTGTGACATGCTTTCAAAGGAAAGCATATGGTGATGTGTTTTTAATGGAGTTTATTTGAGGCAACATGGTTTCTTTATGATTTGTGGTTCCAGTACCTTAATAATAAAACAGAAGTTAGGGAGCAACAGACTGGATTACCCTTTTCTTAAACCTATTGGGATTGTCTTGTTTATGACACATCATAACTGCAACCAGAGCCTAGGTCATATCGACCTGAAACTTCAGCATTAGAAGCACTCTTCTCATCCCATTAGAAAAACTGTCTCTTTTGAGTCTCCTTTTCCATTTTGGCTGCAATAAAAAAATCCAATCTCTTTTCACACATCTAATTCAGAAATTTCAGATAAAGTTTGACCTCAAACTCTTCAAAGTTCTATGACTTAAAGAGTTTCAGATGATTTATTCAAAATCTATTTTATCTCCAATAACTGTATGCAGGTGTCCCGCAATGAACAAACAGCTCATCAGAGTGCTTTAGTATCACTCCATACCTCTCTGACAATACAATTGTGTATTTTTAGATCCTAAATCAATGCAGAATCTGAGCTCCTTAATTCCACAATGATACCACTTATCTTCCTCCAGATAGATAGGATGGAAAACTCTTTATGTTCTTTAAACAGGCGGAGCACTTCTAAACAGTAACGAAGTAAAATTCTTGTTAGCACTAAGATTTTTGTCTGAGTTATGACTGCTTAGGACTCCTCGATTCACACCACATTAACCAGTAGTTATACTGACTGCAGATGGCTTTTAATGCTGTTTGTAGAAGACATAATTATTACTGAATGTTTATTAAACACCTTTAGAATATTACCCTTATTTCATATACTTACCTATCAGCCCTTACTAAATCACCTCTTACTAAATATAACAAAATCCCATTTCAAATGGATGTCATCTGCAGCTCTGGAATATATTTCGAACCCAAGGCAACGGGCAGAAAAATGAATGCAAGTCTTTCGTGTAATGTGCTGGGGTGTGTAGTTCATTTCCATAGAGGGAACATGAAAAGTGCAACTGCAGCGACTTAATACTTTTGTAAAATTTCCTGAAAAAGCAGCATTGAAACCTGAGTGTAATTGAAGTATCCTTTCTTAAAAATTCAGACCCCAACAAACCAAGTAGGAATTGTCCTTTCACTCACCTCAATGTAAATTAAGAGCTGCTGCACTGAATCAAAGAAAACTATAGCAATTAAAAAATTTAGGGAAAGGAAACCTTAACCCTTCTGCACACTGTCCACACTAAAAAGGAATACATTCTTGTGTCTTCCCAGTGTCTGATGGCTTTGGGCTAGCAGTACAGAAAAAATAAAATCGAAGTGGCTTAAGAAGCACCTACCATATAACTCTTTCACACTCTGTTAAGAGGAAAACAACTTCATCTTCTACAGGCTCTAAATTCAGCAACGGTCCTTGCATTCAGCTAGAAAATTTTCAAGTCATTAATTCCATCAAAGTCACTATTATTTCATACCTCCAGTGAGAAAAATATCCTGGCTGCTGATTGTTATTTCTTTTACTTCTTTTTTTTTTTCTCTAGATTTCTTGCAACCAAAGCTGCTGCAATCCTTAAAGGTAGAACTATCTGTTGAACTTTATACAAGCTATTAAAATTGTTTTGATATTCTTAAAGGGAGCCTATAGGTGACTACTGCTAACTGAATCACTGTCTGCTACTTGTGCAACAGACAGACAAAGGCAGAAAAATTAATTACTGAGGACAAGGAATTGAAAAGAAATCCCTGTACTTCTAATGATGTTCTGTTTAACCTTTTTCTGAATTTTAGAAGCAAACAACAATATAAATGAACATAAACTAAAAAAAAAAATCTTTAAAAATACACAATCCTGAAAGCATCAAGAAAATAAAAAATGATTATATTAACACAGAAGCTACAATTAAATCATACGTATTGGCCTTTGTAAAAAGGCAACATTTCATTCAGATATTGAAATAAATTTTCAGGCATTTGCTGAATGAGATTAGATTTATGTGAAAGAACAGTTATTTGCCACAAAACCAGCGAAACCCGCCTCGCTGCCAGGCTTCGTTTCTGTTGTGCATGGAAGTTTATAATCTGTGCTGAGGCCTGTGGTTACCGCGCTTGCATCAGGAGATGTTGTGAGCTGTGGACTTCAAACTGACCTGTCATTGTCTAGCAATACCTTCTGGGTCTGGCTGGATTGGAAGCCCAACACAGAAATTGATATGAAGTGTGCATTTTGTTTGTATTTCGTTTTTCTTACTGATATTCTAATTAATTATTAAAGTATAAGTAAATGATTAGATTTCCAGAGACTTAACAAGAACATTCAAATCCAGTTCAGTTTTGCTGAAAGATCTGCTCAAGTTCATGAGCTTTTCAAGATGAATCCACATGCAAATATCAATGAGGAAGGAACATTTCTGATTTTCCCTCCAGAACATCTCATGATTCTGACTTGAAATCAGGGTAAAGACCAGTGGCTCTAACTGCACTTTAGTTGGGGGTAATTTCAGGCAAAATGAAACCCATGTAAATCAAATTTGAAATGCTGTGCACAGAAAGTGTGCTGTTCCTCATAACTCTAGTAGAGGCTTCAGGAACTTCATTCTCACCATGTCAATGTAGCTTATCCTTTCTTCTGTAAAGAAAGGCCAGGTTTGAAACAGGACCAGACACTAGAGTGCTAAAAGACAACATATACTAGTAAGATCTACGTTATTTAATAATGCAATAAATTTGCTATTAGATTAATAACGAGTGGATGCCATAAAAATCTGTCTGCAATGTCATGTCTAGATGAGACACTTGGGCAGAATAGAGAATGTACTTTCCAGAGCCTCTCACAGGACATTACATTCACAGCTTCCCCCTGCAGCAGAGCCTTCTTGTCGCAACAGTTCTCCACGGATGTGGCAATGCTCTAACTGCCGGTAAGAAAAGGACAAAATCACTTTCGATGCTTATACTTGAAAGGGTGATTGCATTTTGAACCTGCAAGCCTGAACCTTTTACCACGTTTCCTGCAGTCATACTGAAAATGGGCTTGATTCTGTTTAGTCTCAGTTAATCTGTTTTCAAGATGAGTTCTCACAGATATCTGCCTCCTTGTACAGAAATACTTGAAGAAACCATAGACGTTTTTCAATTCTAAACTTTACTTCTTGTACAAGAATAGATCCTGAAGTATTCCCAGACACATGGATCTTGGCAGACAAACAACATCTGACTGGCTGGGTACAGAGGGGAACAGCCGAAAGGACTGAACTGTGGCCCTGTATCTTGAACCACCTGCCAGAAAGTGGCAAAATACTGCTTGGTGGCTATTGGGCTGAGCTTCCATTTTGTGATTGATAACCTATGATCCTTATCTGTATGAATTGTCTTACAGTCCCCACAGCAAGGAGTAATCACAACAGTCAGTCACTGCAACCTCTACCTGGATTCTAAAATGTCTCAAGGACATCAAGAAGAGAAAGCGTGTCTGCAGAGATAGTGCTTTTTAAAAGGGAAAATTACAGACCTTTTTGGCTCCCGGAAAGAAAGGAATATTGATACTTCTTGGAAACGGGGAGGACACGTATCATTAGCGGTACGCCAAGGTAAAAACTATTCCAATCTGGCATAACTAAAATCTATGTGGTTGGAAATAGGAACATATTAAAAAAATAAATAAATAACCCTCCTATTCCCTCAAGCAGCTGCTTCTGTCCTAATTTTTCAGAAAGTTTCAGCTGCTGCCCTCTACGCCAGGACCCTTTTGAACAACTAGGAGGAAGATGTGGGAGCAGAAATAGCAACATGCTGTTGTCTTCTCTGTAAGCAGTGGTTTGTATAGCAGTAGGCATTATGTGGTGCTCGCCGGTGTGTTGATAATTACAGCAGCACAATATATTGGGTGAAGGAGTGGGGCTGCCCGCAAATTCAATTGGAAAGAAAATAAGAAAAAGAAATAGAATTTATGGAAAGTGGGTGAATGTCTCATTGTTATAACTGCTATTTAGTGAGGAGCATCTGGCAAACTCTTCATTAGCCAGCTCTGTTAGTCTTCTTTTATTTGCTACATTTGTAGGTAAAGCAATTAGAGTGAGTACTTGTAAGAGAAGCGTGACCCACAATCAGAATCATCACAGGAGGTGAAGCTGGAGACATGGCAGAATGCAGATGTACACACACACGTACACGCACATACAGACACACAGAGATACACTATTCTCTGAAATATTTTTTTTTACTCCATTTGCTCTGGATATGAGGCCCACTCAGAGAGGATCAAAACCCACCTGTCAAGGCTGGTGTGCGAGAGGGACAGAGACCTGCACAGCAGCTTGCTGGGGCTGGTGGCCCCACACTGAGCTGGGTTCCCTTGGGTACCAGCTTCCCCTATTGACCAGTGCCACATGACCACCACTCACAGCTAACTTCGCAAACTAGCCACATCTGAACCGGGATGTATTCGACATGATGCCAGTGAGGCCTGGGAGAACCTGCTGTTTCTGTTTCACGACTTTGTTCCCTGTTACAAGAGTGGGGTGGCAGGGAATGACCACATGGAGTTGCTGAGGAGCTTCCTATGATCCCCAGCTCTGGCAGCTGATTCCCCACATCCTTCCCAGGCTCGCTGTAGAGTTAGTAGAGTCATTTCTATTTCTAATGAAAAATAGAGGGTGAGCAAAGCCTACTGGTCCCACTCAGCCTCATCACTTAACCTGTTTGGGCTCCCTTCTTGTAGATGGACTTGCCCTGAGACAAAAGATCCTCCTCATTTATCTTTCTTGGAAGGCACTTAAAATAGAAATTCCCACTGCCCTTTTCAGCAGGGTTATGTCCTGTTTCAACACTGTTCTCAGCTTTGTTCCAATGCAGCTAATTTGGAGAGCCTGTTCTACAATGGTTTTATTACTTTTCTATATAAGATTACAAGTAGAAAACACTTTAATAGGGGGCAAGCAGTCTTACCTCTTTCTCTCACATTGGCCACTGTGCTAAGAACCTCTGCTAGCTTGTGCTGTGCCAATGCACAGATTTAGATTTCCAACTTTTGACTGCATTCCCACAAGCTTTTATTTTAATGAGTTTTCTTCTCTATGTTCATGGTCTATCTTATTGTCTTGTACTTTTCCAGTTGAGAATTGCACAAACTGATGGTGTCCTATTATAGCTGTTGACATGGAAACATCATAAGAAACTCTTTGCTGGATAAGAGTGCTTTTCACATAGAACAGACCCAGCTTAAACTCATGTTTTGCTGACTCACTTTCAGCCATTTTAAGCCACAGACAGATTATCTTCATTGTCACTTTCCCCCCTGTGCCAACAGATCATGTTCTGACTCTCTGCTTAGAAATGAGACTGTCTGAAACTGCGATTGTCTTGGTTACAGAAATTTCAAACAAATCCTATTCCCACACGTGGCCAAGTTCTTCATCATCATCTTCTGGCTTGGAAATTATTCCAGCTGACACTTTCCTGCCGGATGAATCTCAGAACCAGAAAGCAGGTAGTCCCACTAGGGAACTGGGGAGCAGAATATATGTGCAATGAAAAGCTATTAAAGCATCTCTTAAGAAAAGAAAAAGGTGTGCTGCTTCTTTAGAGCAGACATCACATGTCAAGCACATTACCTGTTCTGGGACATTAATTCAATAACTTATGAAACAGAACAATAAGGAAAATGGCCAGAAGTATGTACTACTTACTCCTACTGAAGCAGCTAATAGAAAAGCTGTTTCAGCAGGTATTAATAATTCAGCACTGAGGACATGATTTCAGGTCTTAGGCAGTTATTTCATATGTAACAAGTTTTACTGATAATATAAAGATACTATGAATTAGGCAAGAATGGCTTTGATAAGGAGCTGCTTTATATTCTGTTTTATATTCTGAACTTTAGGCAGGGCTTGTTATCTGAGACTACTCTTGGCTGTGGTTTATTCACGTGGGGCTCAGTCCTTCCAGGTGCTCAGAACCTCGTGCATTAGCTCTTAATTCAGTGATTTGCAAAGCCACAACCGGATTGAAGTAGATCTGCTTTTTGTCCCATTTCGGTACAACTGGAGAAACATCCCTTACTGAAAGGCTTGCTGGGCTGTTGGTTCATGCTACAGCTAACGATGCATCAGACCGCCTCTCAGGAAGGAATCAGTTGGACTCATTTCCTACTGGGTAGCTAAGACTAGCAGATCTGATAAACATGAAGATGAGAAGTAGAGAACTGGTGTCAGAAGCTGAGATGAGACTGTTTTGACTGATGTGTTTACATGTTCAGTTTTCACTCTCCATTAGCTGCTGCTTCTTTGTCTGCAAAACGCTATTAAGAATTGCAAGCGAACCTCATTTTTCCTTAACTGTTCATTAGTACCAACGCTGCAAAAATATATCTGATAAATAAGAAATACAATAAGCATTAGGAAAAGCTGTAGTAGCTTGTGAGGTGGCTAATAGTTTCAATTGACTATATATAAAATATATCAATTTTCACAGTCCTAGGGTATAAGTGAGGCATATTGCTATATTTACAGCATCACATTTCAGGGTGGTTTTTTTAGCACCAAAATGCTATCAAACTATAAGTCTTAAGGCCTTTGATTTGTGCATACTGCAAGATTAATTAATAATTCTCACATCCATCTTTCAACTGAGAGTGGCAACACCGTTGTGTGCCTTAGTTAAGACACTTCAGTTAAGGACCTATGAAAATTTCTCGGGCATAATACAAAGAAGTGTGAAATGCTCAAGGATCCCACTGACATCAGTGAGAGGCCACCTGAAAAAACCAAACCAAACCAATCTCTCTCCAGATATTCCCTGTTCTTTGATTTTTAGCTGATTTTTTTTTTAATTTTGCATTTAGGCTGTACTTAGCAGCAGAATGAGGAAAATATTAATTTTGTAAATGCCAAAAAAATGATCCTCTAAGCACATAAACAGTCTGAGTTTCATAAGAAAACATTATATTTGCATTGCCAAAGACAAGAGTTGGTGTCATTTTCCTTCTTAATTTTACAGATAATCACAGGTTCTGTGAGCCAGATGTTTTTGCTCTAAACATGAATTTCAAAGTAATAAATAACAACTACTGGATTTATTGCCCATTGTATTAGGTGATTCTTGTATTCCAGCATATCCCTAATCCTTCTCTGTTCCTCACTGTCTCTGATAATTAATAAAGATCTGAGTGAATAGTTATTCAATTGTAATGTTCAGCTTCTGAATGCCCGCCTGGGGAAAAAGTCTCTCAAGCACACAGAGTCACCCTCCTTGCTTTGAAAAATAAGGATTTGCACTGTTTCCTTGGTTCTGAATCTGGGCAGCTCTCACTGAAGCCACTGAGAATACTGCTGCCAGCAGGACACGGAGAAGACTCTATATTCAGTGAAAGAACAGCTAAAAAGTAGTAATTGAGTATTCAGAAACTCACACTTAAGTAGGACATGTGAAATGAGTAACGTCACAAGCAGGTTTCAATTTTCCAATCTGAAATGGCATTTCAAGTGCAACAGCCCATTTCACAAGTGTAGGTTATGTGTGTACCTATCTGACCATTTCCAAACATGTCTGCTAAATGCTATCATAAACCCCAGCTTTCCGTATTATGCCGTTTAGCTCAGATTTTCTGAATGCATGTTTCCATTCTGTGCTGTAATTTGGACTGTTCAATTGCCTAGGAATAATCCAAGGTAAGTGCAAAAAACTGTACTAAAATTCTACTTTCCTCCACTTACTGTTCAGTAAAGAGAGCTCTAATAGTTTCTATCATGCCATTAAAGTACAGGCACAGCTATGTAAGCTCTAGCTATTTTCCCATCAAAACCAAACAATAATGCCTGGGTGCCAAATGCACTTACATTTACTCTCCAGAAATCTAGATTGACCTACAGTGCTCTGAAGCCTGGAAGAAACGTACAGTGTGATGCCATAGCTGGAATCGTAAACTCATCCAGCTTGATGACCGTGCATCCTCGTGTCCTCGTGTATCCTCATTAGTGCTAGCAAAAGTGGCAAATGAATTTAGAATGAAACCTGGGTAATAAGAATACAGGGAACAAGCCAGCCTATTTAAACAGGACTATCTGTTTCAAAGCTACTTTGCGGTGTCTTACTGAAACACAGAGCAGAAGCATCTACAGACAACAGCCAGAGAGCCCAACGTTACGGCTTCTTCAAGATACGTATATGCACACTCTGTGTGTGTGTGAGAGAGAAAGACATTCAATTCAGTGTGGGTGGGATTCAGGTCACAATACTTTAAGTGTCTCTAATATAGATGTTTACATCTCAGCTAATCACCTGAGGCTCCTTCCACTCAACTGTGAGAAATAGACATTTTTAGGGCATGATTCGCCTGAGCAATTTTAGATGTCTACTTCTGGAAGAGATGAATTGTACTCTAAAAGTGCCAAGTGCACTCCACTGACTCAAGAGAGATACTAGGCAACCAGCTTAAGTGAAGATGTTTGCAATGTATATGCATTGGATATAACACATATTTAACACTAACATATATCTATTTGGATTTTCTTTTTATATATATACACATATATGTATTCTCTCTCCTTGCAATGAGTATTTATGTATGACCATTTCATACCTCTCTCTCTGCTTCCCTCAGTACCTCTCTCTGAAAAGCCGTGATGAAATTATATCTTTATCACATTTCTCCTTTCAGATCTACCTAGCAGAGCTTTCCATCACCCAGTCTGATGTTATCACGTGTCCAGGTTTCACTACCAGGGTATCTCCGAGAATTGCATTTCTCATGTGGATTTCAGACTGCATCGCAACTTGCTGTGCAGCTTCCCCAGGAGATTTTTGCCCATGGAGCCTTGCCCTGATGCTCACTGGCCTACAGATGTTGGGTGACTGACAGACATTACATAAAACCAGCCCTGGATGCCAGATTCAATCTTTACAAACTGGCACAGCCAAACCTCCATGGTAGCTCAGCAAAGGTCTGAAATGATAATTTCTGTGCTTTGTTGAAAATCAAAGTCTCTCTAAGCGAGATGGCATCATGCTGATTTCCAAGAAGTTCAGGAAATGTGTATAAAGGTGTCTAATGCCTAACAGAGAATTTATTGTGCTGGAAATCAGAGTAAACAACACAAAGTACCTCAACCTTGACTTCCTTTCAGCTGCTGCTAAGTTGCTATGGCAAATCTTCGGATTCTGTTCCTCATGGCTCAATAAAAATGAACCAGAACACACTAATTTTTAACACATAATGCTTTGTATTTGTATAGCACATACCTGTCAAAGCTATGAAATGCTTAGCACTAATTCCAGCTAGAAGAAGATAAGATAAAGATGTAGTGGACTAAAAGGCACCAGTATGCACTGTGCACAGTCTTTATAATTAGTGCAGTATGGGCTGGAAAAAAAAAATTAATCATAAACTTCCTCATCTTATTGGAAAGAGGCTCTGCCCTGGGTTACACGTCCCACTGTAGTTTTGTCCCCTGGACAGTCAGTGAAGGGGCAGCTGCAGAACCACTTCTTCCGAAGTTACAGCTGGATCCAGCCCTGTCCCAGCTCTGATTTCCACACCCACAGTTACAGCCAACTTTACAATTTGAAATTGTGCTGATACTTTTGAAAGTAGTGCTGAAGTTGGAATAGTTGCATTTCAGGGTTGGAAGGATGCGGAGATAGCAGGGGTCTCCACCCTCCATACAGTAGCAAAGGCATAAGGAGAAGAAATAGGTTGCAACTACAGAAGGGACAAAACACGGTCGGGTGGGAAATAGGGCTCATCCCCCCCAAAGAGTGGCAGGAAAATTAGCCCAGCTGAAGTGCATCTACACAAATGCACACAGCATGGGCAACAGGAGGAGCTGAAAGCCACTGTGTGGCATGAAAGCTACAATGTAGTTGCCATCACGGAAATGTGGTGGGATGAATTGAATGACTGGAGTGCTACAATGGATGGCTACAAGCTCTTCAGAACGGACAGGCAAGGATGGAAGAGGAGGAGGGGTGGCCCTCTATGTTAGGGAGGATTATGAGTGTGTGGAGCTGACTGAGCGTAATGGTAGAGTTGAGTGCTTGTGGGTAAGGATCAGGGGGAAGGCCAGCAAGGCTGATATTGTGGTGGGAGTCTGTTACAGACCACCCAGCCAGGATGTAGAGATTGATGAAATGTTCTATAAGCAGCTAGCAGAGGTCTCAAGATCGCTTGCCCTTGTCCTGG